>VWZP01001597.1:236584-265747 GCA_013396995.1 Dicaeum eximium
TTTTTTAGTGGGAGGTGTGAGAAGCCCCTGGAAAGGTGAATACAGAGAGCCCAGACATTTATCTTTGAACAAAGAAAATGGTGCACAGACGTCCCTGTCCCCCACAGTGAGCCCAGTTTCTGAGACTGGTTCTGACCCAAAACTGTCAGTCAAAGTTTCCTGTGCCAGCCCAGTCCTACCACCTCCATCTCTGGAGCAAACAGAAGAGGTTGAAGGAACCCACTGGAATGAGGGCAAGGAGTTACCTGAGACCTGTGATCCCCCACCTCTCTCCTCAACTCCTCTGCCCCTGAAGAGCTGCAGCCACATGGAAAGAGCCACAACCATTTCAGAGCAAGAACTTCAGCAGCTGGAAATTGGTGAGCACTGGGATGGAGGAGGAATTCAGTTTTTTTTTGCTTAAGAGCAGGATAAAAATACAGCTGCTTTCTCTTGGCTTATTGACAGTTATTTTTGGGTTTTCAGCTTGGATGTAATTTTGCTCATAGTTCCTTTCTTGTTATACAGATTGCTCAACCTTCCTTCAAACTACCAAAACTAATAGTTCTTGACCAATTAAATGTGCCACAAAGGGAGTGAACAGAATTTCCTTCCCTGAACAGGGGGGAACCTTCTGAGGGAGGTGCAGGAACTTCTTAGAAAACAGCTTGTTTCAGACTTTTGCTTGTTTGCACTGTGTAAACAGTGTCAGAATTCCAACTTCATCTGGAATTTAGATTAAAACTTTTTTTTTTTTAATTGAGGTAAGCCAGGATAAAAATAAAGGAATGGCAGATGTCAAGCAAAGCAGTGCAGTTAAAATCGGCTGGCAACTGTTTTGTTCTGGGCATTGGAAAACCTGGAAAGCCATCAGCCAAGGAATTTGGTTACAACAGCAATCCAGAGTTTCAAAACCAGCAGTAATTTGAGTGTAGAAATCAGTGATTTGTCCAGTTCCATTGCCCCAGTATAACTCTAATTTCACTGATTTTTCTCCCACATTTTCTAGTCTTTTTGAGTGAATTGAAAGCTTCCAGTTAGGAAGAAAGTGGTTTGAATTGTAACTGTGTCAGAAAACTGAGGAATGAGGAATTTTAGAGGTTGCTGATGAGCAGCTTCTTTCTCAAATGTATTTGGGTCTCAGCAGCATTGTAAGATCTGGTTATGTATGAGATACCTGGATATTATCAGGAATATTTGCAGTGTTTGTAAGTACTTGTATCCAGATAAGGGAGTACAAACATCCAGGTACTTCTGAGAGCTGAGTACATGAGTTTGACCTTTCCCTGATAATGAGGATGGATCTAAAGTGACATCTCACAGGAGACATAATGGGCAAGAACTGGTAAATTTGGGGTGCCGTTTTGCATGTTGTTGCACAATCCATCTTCTCTTGGCTCAGTTTCCCTGTGTCACAGTGCTGGCTGTGGCCTCTGCATGGCAGAGTTGTGTGTTGGGCTTTGCTGGCACCATACAAATGTTCATTAAATATTGCTGAAGAAGCTTTGGGTGTTAATTGCAGAGCTGTGGTTAGAGCAGGGAGGGATGGAGGGATACACTGGAAATGCCTCCCTTCTCTTCCTTTTGCTGCAGAGCTGTTTCTGAACAGCCTTTCCCAGCCTTACTCTCTGGAAGAGCAAGAGCAAATGCTTTCGTGCCTCAGCATCGACAGCCCCTTTGTGTCAGATGCCAGTGAGAAGGTGAGTGGGGATGGGTGGGTGCCTGGCTGGCCCCCTCGGGAAAACTGGAAGCTGGGACCAACGGAAATCTGGAATTTCTCATCTTTGCTGCTGCTTTCTGACACCCAATTTGCTGGGGAGCACCTTGGGAAGAAAGATTTGCTCGTGCCCAGTGGGGTGTTGAGAGTTGTGCTTTGGTTCCCTGTCCAGCAAGGATCCTTTCCTCCAGAGGCTCTTCTGGGCTGTATCCTCACCAGAAGCTTCAAGTGTGTGGATACGGAAAATCTCAGCAGCCTCAACCCTGTCTGTGCAGGAGAAGGGAATTGGGGAAGCAGTGATGGAAGTAGGAGCTGCACCAAGCAGCTGTGGAGGGTCTTCTTCCTGGCCATGGCCACCAGTGGGAGGTTTAGGGAAAGACCAGGAGAGTAGGACAGGAAAACGGAGACCCAAATCTTGGATATTCATTCCCAGCCTATGGATCTGTTCTCCATGAACTTATTTTAACCCATTGATACTAATGAATACATAGTCCTAGTTATTTACCAATTTCAATTAGATTGGTTTGCTGTCTCTGGGTCTCCTAAGGTAGGGAATACCAGTGAGAAACACTGAATAAGCCTTGTTGGACCAGGGAAGGACAAAAGCCCTGCGATCACAGTTTTCAAAGACATTGAGTCCCCAGTTTGTGTATCCTGACATCTGCAGGAGTCGGTTCTGATTGGGGGCAGCTTTGTGTCCTATTTTTAGCTCTCTTCTCAGTCTTCCAGTGCTTTTTGAGGAGGACTGAGGGAGTTTGCACAGCTCAGCTGTTGACACACACAGCGTGCGGTGTGGGATCTGACCCTGCTTGGTTTTTCCCACTGACACTCACACCATACCTTTAACTTGGCTTTTGACTGGTTCAGAGCACTGTGCTGATGTCAGGGACAATGTGTGCTGATCACTAGGACAGTACAGTCCTTTCCCAGTGGTGCAGCAGCATAGGGTCTATGGTTGGTTTTGTGCAGTTGTTTTTCCTCTGTCTTTCTAATGTCAGTAAGTGACAGATATTTTAACTGATGCTTAATTCTCCTGCCAGTCAGTACAACCCCTCTTTTCTCATCCAAATTTTCAGCTCATTATTGATTTAACTATTGAGAATATCTGATAATGTCTGTGCACTGCAGACTGCTGCTGTCTATTCCCTTGCTATCCATTGCACTGCTATCCATTCCCTTTCCCAGATGGCACATAAATGTTGACTCAGGCCCAGTGTTAAATCCCTGTGGATTTTGATTTCCACGTTTTTTCCTCCTGACCTTATTTTGATGCTTATCTCCTGCCAGCTTGTTTTCTTTCGGAACCTCAGACAAACTTGTGCTTATTCCTGCAGAACTCCATGAAGGCTTCTCACAGTTTGAGGGACACCATGAGCTCTGGGATCCATTCCTGGAACAGCCAGGCAGACGGGCAGAGCTGCAGCTGGAACAACCTGCTGAGCCGCAGCCGGCACACCGACACTCCCAGCTACTTCAACGGTGAGTCTGCATTTCCATGCCTGGCATCATGGCCAGGAATCACTTTCTCACTGTCTAGATGGGCTGGGTATGGAGTTTTGGAACTCCTTTTGTCCTTCAGTTGCTGTGCCAGCACAGACACCCCTAAAGATGGGTTGTGAGGAGGCCCAGTCTCCCCCAGTCACAGATGGGTGGAAGACACTGGATCTGTACAGTAAAATCCAGGGAAGTTTCTGAACACACAGAGCCTGTGTGCCCTGCCTCCTGCAGCTTCCATGTGCAAGGAATGTTTTATAACCACAAACATCTACCCAGAATTTTGAGGGCATATTGTGCAGATTAATACATCACTTCAGCTGCTTTCTTGCTAAATGCAGCTCTGCTCTGTGAGTCATTGCTGTCTGCAGCAAGCTCCATGCTCAGCAAAAGACCTACATAAATTAAATCCTTAATGACAAAAATGAGTTTTTCCCCATGTGTGTGCCTTGTCAGTTTTGCTGTGAACTGTGAGGTCCTTGTGGCTCAGCAGAAGTTAAAGAACCTCTTGTGCATTCCAGGAGTGAAAATCCAGATCCAGTTGCTAAGTGGAGAAAATTTGCACATCAGGGATTTCCACAGGACAAAGGTGGGAGACATTGCCACAGGGATAAGCAGCCAGGTGAGACACAGACTGGAGTTCAGTGCATCATTTGAGGAGCAATTTCTTCCCTACTGCAGCCTCATAACCCCTGAATGCCAGAGAGACCCAGGAGTGGTTCAGGGGTGCTTAGGACATCTTTAGAAGCAGAACCTCAGTGCTGCTGTTGTGAGTGTGGTACCAGAGGATGTTTTCTGAATCACAGAATCATTAAAGTTGGAAAATACCTCCAAGATCATCAAGTCTAATCTTTGGCCAAATCCAACTAGGCCTACTAAACCATATTTCCAAGTGCCAGATCTACTCATTTTTTTAACCTTTTCAGGGATGGTGATTCCACCACTGCCCTGGGCAGCCTGTTCCAATGCTTATCCACTCTTGCAGTGAAGAAATTTTCCCTAATATCCAGCCTAAACCTAGTACCAAACCTGAATTGTAAACCAGTGCCAATTGTAAGAGTGACCACAGGGATCTACATCTTAGAAAGCACCTGTGCTTGCAGCTTAAAAAATCCTTCTCTTCAATTATGAACTCCTTCCCCTCTCCCTAAAGAATCATCATATAGCTTTTTCATCATGAACAGTAGCACCAGCTCAGGGGAACATGCTGTGTTTGGCTGGGGTGCTTCCAACTTGTTCTGTTGGAGATGTTGACAGACTCCTGTGAACCTCACTGTGAGTTGCTTTGGCTGTTCCTGAAAGAAATCTGGAATGTCTGTGGGACTGCAACTCATCTGAGTGTAAAATGGGATAATCTCTGAAAGATGTTGCACCAGTCCAGAAAATGTTCCAGTGGTGCTGATTCTCTCTAGACTCTTCTTGTGGACATCACAAAGCAAAATACCTGGAGAGGAGCTCAGGTGCCCAAACATAGCAGCTCATGACCCCCCAGCCATGGCCCAGAGCTCGGGGAGGCACTTTGGCAGCAGGGTGGGCACTGCCCAGTCCAGCTCCGAGGGATTTCCTTATGGGAGGAGTTCAGGATGTTCCTGCCAAGCACAAGCCCCTCCCTGGGAGCTCTTCTTGCCTTGGGAAGCTGGGTGTGGTGGAGGGGTGTGATGTTCTGGAGGGGACTGGAAGTGCCCCTGAGCTCTGTGTGTTCTCCCCCACAGATCCCCGTGCCTGCCTTCAGCCTGGTGACCAAGGAGGGGCAGCCTGTGCACTACAACATGGAGGTGCCTGACTCTGGCATCGAGCTGCAGTGCACCCTGGCCCCCGACTGCAGCGTCAGCTGGGCCTGGCGCGTCAAGCACGGCCAGCTGGAGAGCAGGCCCTGAAGCCCTGCCTGCTCTGGAGGTTTGCACCTTGTGCAAAGAAGGAATTGCAAAAGCTTCTGACCTCTCCTGCCATGGAGCACCATGTGCAGTGGCTGGTGTTTGTGCTGCAGCAGGATCACAGCTCACTGCCCTCAGGCCTCACTTCTGTTGGCTGTTCTGATCCACTTCCAAGACATGTCCTGAGCTTAGACATTCCCCAGGACAGTGGGAATTACTTGTTTTGGGTGTGTTAGAGCTTGAGAATGGTAGGTGGAAATTCCTCGCTTTTCAGAGGAAGGAGGTTGTGCTTTTCAGGAGAGCAGGGCCATTGGGTGAGAACTCTTGCTCTTGCTCCAAGGTGAGGTCAGTCGTTGCTGGGCTTGCCCAGAGGAGGAGGTTGGGTGTTCTCAGTGTAGCTGGGGTTGGTTGTGCCAAGGGGAGCTGGCTGACTTCTTTCCAGCTGGAGGAAAAAACATTTCTGTAGGCTCTGAGGAGCATCATCTCCACCTCAAGCCTTTTGCATGGAGAGAATCCACAACAGTCACTGGCTGGGTCTTGTTTTCACCTCCTACCCTCCCTCACAGTCGCTTCCTTCTTGAATCAAAAAAGTACTTTGTTCCCAGAGAGAGCTTTGCTTGCAGCTCCCACCTGCAGGTCTCAGAGGAGCTGGTGCTGTCTCTGGTGTCCCTGGCAGGCAGGGCAGGAAAGGGGTATAGAATTCCATGGTGGGAGGGTGGAGGGGTTGTTCCTCCATCCTGTTCCCACCTCTGATGTGAGACTTCAGGTGCACTGTTCCATCCTTGGAGGAATAAGGGACATCAGCTCTGTCAGCTGTGACAGGGCTGAATTTTATTGTAGAGTTTATAAAAATCTCCCTCCCAGCTCCCAATCCAGCCCAGTGACCCAGTTCTGTGAGCTCAGCCTGGCCTCACAAGGCTTCCCACTCCTCCCCTCACTTCAGACTGGCTTCACTGAGTGGGATGAGCAGCTGGGCCTGGAATGCCTTAAGCTTTGAACTGGTTTTTTTACTGATTTGTGAATGTTTGGAACATACTGAAACCTCACAGGTCAAGTTCAGGTGGGTGGGTGTCATTCACCCTTCTCCATCCCAGAACAGATCCCGAGGGAGGTGTGAGCTCCACGTGTGCTTGTTCAGGGCTGCTCCAAGGCCTGGCACACCTGGAAATCACAGTCCCTCCCTGTGGCTGTGGCTCTCCCAGAGCTCTGTGGCTGCATCTGAGCAGGGACTCTGTCTCCAGCCTGGGCAGAGAAGCAGCTCCCAAAAGCCAAGGTGGGCTCTGCCAAATCCGTGCTGGTCTGGGAGACACGATGGGGCAGCAATGCTGGCAGTCTTCCCAAGGGAAGTTCCCTTAGAAAATAGCTGGGAAAAACTGAACTCTGAGCCTCCCTTTTTGAGGAGCAGCACTCCTTAAACAATGGGTGCTCTTTCCCTTTGGTCTCCCAGGACATGGGCTGGTTTTGCTCCACCAGACAGTGACATCCCTGATCAGAAAACTCAAGTTGTGATGTAATAAAAAAGTGGAACTCATGAAGAAAAATTAAACCTGTCACCACTTTGGGTATAGTTTTTATAGCACTTTTTGTTCTAAAGCACTTAATACATTGTCCAAAATAGGCACCTAATTATATCTACTATGCCACATTCAGAGTCTTTTTAGTAAATAATTAACACATTATGCACATGTCTTCCAGGAGGGAGTGGGGAAAGGGGAAGGTTGGCTCGATTTCTTTTTTCAGATGCCATAAACTACTAAGAGTTTAAGCTCTGGAGCAGGAGGGATCAAAGTGCCTCTTCCAGGGCTCCCAGGAGTTCCCAGGCACAGGTTCAGTGCCTGCCTGGCTCCTTTCCTGAGCTTCCCCTAAGGGGACAGGAGGAAAACTGTTGGTTGTTTCTGTGAGTGTGTGGTGATGTGTCAATCCTAAAGCATCGTGGGTTCTATCCCAGAGGCTGCACCTTGTGACTCTGTTGCCTGGGGGATGCTCCCATGTCCTGGTGTGTAGTTCCATGCCTAGGCATTGGGATTGAGCCCTGGAGCAGCAGGACTGTCTGCAGGACTCCTGGGCTCTGCATCTGCAGCATTAACCTGAACTCAGGCCACCTGCACAAGGGCAGGGAACCCTCCCGGGCCCGGGATGTCCTCGCAGGGCCCATGGAGATGTCCCTGTTCCCCTGGTCCATGGGGATGTCCCTGTTCCCCTGGTACCCTCATAGCAGCATTAGCCAGGATTCACTCTCTTTGTTTTGTCCAAAGCCTTCAGTCCTGTTTTGCTGCCACCACGAGTGCCCAAGTGAGGCTGCAGGTTCCCAGCCCACAAAGCTTGGCCATGTCACTGCTCTCAGGGTGGGATGTGGTGTCACAGTCCCTGCCTGGGGACAGACACCTCGGCAGCCCCACAAACTGCTGGTGCCTTCCCAGTCCCCAGCTGGGGTTCTCCTCTGGGACAATCTCCAGGCTGTGCTGCCAGCCAGCCTGAGCTCTCCCTGGCTCTCTCCTGCTGCCAGGACAGTTTCCTCTTCCCTTGGCTTGTCACTTTGCTGTGACAGGCACAAACAACCTGGCTTCCAGATGAAGGCAATACTGACAGCAGAAAGTCGGGAAAGATTTGCATTATCCTTGTTCAAATTTGGCTGGAACTGTCAGGTTTCATAACCAGTGTTTAGGACAGAACCCCAGCTCAGGGTAGGGAGGACAAGTAGGAGTGATGAACACAGATGGCTCTTGTCGTGCAGCTCCTTCCGGAAATCTGGAAAAATCACTGTTGGTGAGGCGAGGTGGAGCTGAGGATCTCTCTGGGTTGGGCAGTGGGGGAAGGTGCTGGAACAAGGAGCTTTTATGGAATGAATGACACTTTATAAAACTGTGATTTCTTGAAGTTAACGTTTTTGACCTGCATTTTCACAGGGAAAGAAAAAAATAAAGCTAAAAAAAGATTTTGTTGTTGTTGCTGGTGGTTTGATATGTTGTGCCAGAAAACAGGATGGTGATGTTGAATAAGAAGATATCTTCCAGGAAGAGGGGCCTGGTCTGATTAAACTCTGCTATATAATAATTAACCTTGGGTTTGGGGGATGCAGGAGAAGTCAGGGAGGAGGCTTGGGCACTGCCCAGGCTCCCCAGGGAATGGTCCCGGCCCCAAGGCTGCCCGAGCTCCAGGAGGTTTGGACACCACTGCCAGGGATGGACAGAGTGGGAGTGTTGGGGTGTCTGTGCAGGACAGGAATTGGACTGGATGATCCTTAGGGGCTCCTTCCAGCCCAGGATATTCTAGAATTCTGTGATTTCTGGGGCTGAAGAGGCAGCACTAACTTTGATGGATCTAAGCCCAGGCTTTGCTGAATAACCTGGCATCTCTCTCCTTCCAGGCAGACAGTGCCTTGTCCTCCCTCTGTCCTGTTGTAGGGATTTGCTGCACTGGGAGCTGCTCAGTCTTGCCTTGGGAGGTGCAGGGGTGAGGCAGGCGGAGCTCTGGGGATCCCCCCACACCTCCCAATGCTGCAGCTGCTGCTGCAGGAGCTCTTTGTCTGCACGCAGCCGAATCCTCCGCTAAACGAGCCCAGCGGGCTGGGGGGGGGCTGTGGCCAGGCTGCTGAGTGAGGACAGTTACCCTGAAACACATTTTTTGTGCTGTCATGCACCCACATGTCTGTGCTGTGAACAGACCTCAGATTTGTTATCTTCAAAAAAATGGTGGGTGGTTTGTTGCTAGAATTCCAGACCAGATTGTGTTGGAAGGGACCCTAAAGATCATCTCGTTCCATCCTCGCACGTCCCACTATCCCAGGTTACTCCAATCCCCGTCCAACCCGACCTTGGACATTTCCATGGATGGGGCAGCCACAGCTACTCCCTATCATCTTTCCATTCCTCCTTTCATCTTCCCCCCTTCCTCCCTCCATCCTTCCCTCACTCTGTCTTTCCTTCCTTTTCTCCCTCCCTCCCTCCATGACAGCAGCCCCCCCCCCCCCATGCAAACCCTTCTCCCAGACAAGTCCTTTATCCTCTGAGACATTTTATTATCAGTTCTGCTTTGGATTAAACAGGCCTTCAGTATATAAAAATAATGTATACAAATGAGCAGTTAATGGTTTACATTTCTGGCTTAAAGGCATTTATAAGTTACACATTCATTTCCCATCCCTCCCCGGACACGGAGCCGGCGCTGAAGCAGCTTAAATACAGCAGGAAGCAGCGGCTGCTCTGGCTAAAGCTGGGACAAGCGAGAAAGGACAGGAGGAGGGACAGGAGGAGGGAGGAGCGTCCTCGCATCGGGACGAGCGGGGCCCGTTGATGAAGTAAATGCACCGAGAGGTTTAATTGCGGCACTGCGGGCTCGGGGAGGGAGCGACACTCGGGTCCAGTGCGGGACCCCGCAGCCTTTGGGATCGCGGTTGCTGCGGGGCCGGGGCTGCCGGCATCTCCTGCGTATCCCACCCAACAGAACGGGAGCCACGCAGGGCTGACAGTCCCGGTTTAACCCAGAGGCTCCAGCCCGACAGTGCAGGTGGATGCTGCAGATGCAGGTGGGCGGAGGTGCCACCACCTCGCAGAAACTTGGCCCTGCTGCTGATTGTCGCAGCTACGGAGCCTCCCCTGCGGCGAAGAACAGCCCAGCGCTGCTCGCCACAGCCTTGGGGACACCCTGTGTGGGGTGTTCCATCTCTGCTGCCGCAGCACAGAGACATTTGAAGGAAGACTTATAAAATCATGTAAAATAGCACCGCGCGGGAGGCGCCCGGGGTGGGAGCTTTGCAGCAGCTCCTCGCTGGCTCTGCAGCGCAGGAGAATGCGGGTCTGGGGGGCTCTGCGGGGCCGGGGGAGATGTGCGGGGGAGATGTGCGGGGAGCGCTGTGTCCCTGCTGACACCCCCTCCCCTCCCCTCCCGCAGCGGCAATCAAAGGCACCAGCGAGCTGCGGGGTGGGACACGCCGGTGAGAGGGAGCAGCGCCGGGGTAGGGATGGGACAGCCCCTCTTTTCCTTCCAGGACAAGCTGGGACCCTTTCTGTGCTTCCCGCTCCCTGTCCGCAGCCAGGAGGGTCTCCCAGCCCTGCCAGCCTGGGGAGAAGAGCTCAGGGACATGGCCAAGCAAGCGCCGCGCCAGGCCCCAGGCAGGCAAGGCGGGTCTGGCACGTCAAGCGGCTGGAGCAGCTCGGAGCGGGCACTGTCCGAGCCCCGGGCTCAGGGACTGACACCCTGCGGTCCCATCTGCGCAGGGAGGATGGTCCTGCCCCGGTTCCGGAGCTGCAGGGACGGCGCCGGTCACAGCGCGATGTCCGGCGTCGCCTGCAGGCTGTGCCCCGCCGGCCGCTTCTTGGCGCTGCCGCGGGCCTTGTCCCCCCGCCGGTACGGGGTGTTCCGCAGGTCTGCACCGGGGGAGGACAAGGGGACGGATGAGCTTCACTGCCCACCCGGGATGGCCGCGGTCCCGTCACCCAGCACATTAACACGGGATGGTTTGTGTTGGAGAGAACTTAAAGCCCATCCAGTGCCACTCCTGTCACAGGCAGGGAAATCTTCCACTGTCCCAGTCTGCTCCAGGCCCCGTCCAACCTGGCTTTGGGCACTGCCAGGGCTGGGGCAGCCACAGCTGCTCTGGGCACCCTGTGCCAGGGTTCACCCTCACAGGAATGAAATTTTTTCCGAACCTTCAACCTAAAACTCTCCTTGGTTCGTTTAAAACCCTTGCCCGTTGTCCTGTCTCTCTGCCCAGGAGTCACCCCTCTGGGTATGAGGACACTCAGGAGAAGCCAAGGGCCGAACGGGAGGAGCAGCAGCTCCGAACAATCAGCCCGTGGGTCCCTGGCTCGGGAGGAGCAGCAGCTCTGAACAATCAGCCCGTGGGACCCTGGCTCGGGAGGAGCAGCAGCTCCGAACAATCAGCCCGTGGGTCCCTGGCTCGGGAGGAGCAGCTCTGAACAATCAGCCCGTGGGACCCTGGCTCGGGAGGAGCAGCTCTGAACAATCAGCCCGTGGGTCCCTGGCTCGGGAGGAGCAGCTCTGAACAATCAGCCCGTGGGACGCCCCCCGCCGGCTCCTGGAGCCCAGCACCGCATCGATGACTGATCCCCCCGATCACCCCCGGGCATGCGGCTCAGCGTGGGACAAATCCGGGCACACACCTGGAGAAATGCCGGCGGGGAAGGGGGGAAGCCCGGCAGCCCCCGCCCACCTGCACGGCCCCGCTGCCCCACGTTACCTACAGAGGACTCTCCTCGTTGAAGCTCACGTCGCAGAAGAGCCGGGACGAGCGTTTGCCCGTCCGGGCCGTGAAAGGGACAGTTTTGAGAGCTGAGCAGAGCCATCCAGAGACAGCAAGGAGGAGCAGGAGGAGGAGGAAGAAGCAGAAGAGGAGGAAGAAATATGAGACAGGGAAGGGAGCACTCGGCAGCTTTGCCATGTGGGATGTGAAGGTGCTTGCAGATAGGTTTGGTCCCTGTGATGGGGCTTGGGGACCCTCCAGCTCCTGTGACAACCTCTGCAGCCCCCAGCACTGGGTCTGTGATGTGGGGCTGCTCACCTGAAATCATCTCTCACCTGAAATTATATCCTCAATGGCCCCATCTTTGCCTTCATAGATGAGTGGCTCCTTCACCATCTGCTTCTTCTTCAGCTCAGCAATCATGTCCATCTGCTGCCTCCTGGCCTTCTGGACAGGCAGCTGAGGAGGGAAAGGGCACTTGAGTGGTGTGATCACACCCCAGGGGAGATGGGTACCCTCACCTTCACCTCCCACCCAGCTCTCCCTCCCCAGGACCTGTTTAGTCCTTCCCCACCGCTCAGCCCACAGGGCTGGGACCCCAGCAGACACAGATATGGGGGCACCTTCACCTCGGGCTGCTGCTCGCTGCCAGGGGAGCCGGATTCCGCCTCTTTGGCTGCGGCCTCTTGTTTCTTCCACAGCTCGATGTCCTGCTCTGCTTTCTTGGGAGAGGGGCAGGAAGGGTGTGCTGAGCCAGGGGAATCCAGGACTGCAGCTCCCTTCCTTCTTCACCTCACAGCCCCCAGCTCACCCCAACCCAGTTCCAACATCTCTGACCATCCCAAAGGCACTCCCGAGCCCCAGGATCTCCTGACCCTACGAGCCCCAGCCTCGCCTGTGACTTCTGCTGATTGCTCCAGAGTGGAGTCAGATGCCCCAGATCTCCTTCCAGCCCTCAGAAACAGAGAACCCCGTGTCCCCTCCTACCTTGTAGGCTCTGATGAAGCGCATGAACATGGGGAAGAAGGTGGTGGGGGGACTGGTCTTGGGATTCTCCCCGAAATACTCCACAGCTGACTCATAGGCTTCCTGTGGGCAGAGACACCTGATTTGGGGGCTGGGCAGTGGTGCCCATTGCCCACCACCTCCTTCCAGCCTCTCCCACCTCCCCATCCTGCCCCATATCCCTCCTGCCTGTCCACTGGAGCCACATCCCAAGCAGGAGCCTCTCCCATGGGGCAGAGGTGTGAGCAGAGGGGACCCCAGGGTGTCCCCATGCAGGGACTGCCCCCATGACCCCACCCTGCCCCAGCACCCACCTTGGCGGTTTTGCTGTCAGCCTGCAGCTTCTCCATCACCTCTGAGTTGACCTTGAGGAAGTCCTTGAGCACGGGGCTGTCGTCCTGTCTCATGAACTCCCTGCGGGTCAGCTCCATGCCCTGCTGCAGGCTTCGCACGTCCTGCAGGACACCGTCCAGGGACACTGCGGGAGGGGAGCAGCGCAGGGTCAGGGCAGGCTCAGAGTGCCAGAGGGGAGCAGTGCAGGGTCAGGGCAGGCTCAGAGTGCCAGAGGGGAGCAGTGCAGGGTCAGGGCAGGCTCAGAGGGCCAGGGGCTGCCTCGACCCCTAGCCCCAGGCCCGTGGGCACTACCTGTGCCTGCCTTGTCAAGGAAGTGCAGCTCGGTGTGGAAGCCGGTGAGCTCCGGGTACTTCTCCATGATCACCCGCACCAGGTAATGCAGCAGCGTCTGCTTGCGGTCTGTCGACTTCATCTCGAGGAGCTGGGGCAGGGCAGAGTCAGCCCTGACCCGCAGCCACCACCCCTCACCCTGCTCAGGGCTGCCTCTGGCGGCCCTTTATCCCTGTGGGTCTGTATCCATCCCTCCATTCCCACAGCTGGATCTGCACCCTCCATCCCCCAGCCAGGTCTGCATCCCTGCAGCTGGTTCTTCATCCCTACGTTCCCACATGTGACCTTCCTCCCTCCCTCTATCCCCATAGCTGATTCCCATCTTCCTTCATCCCATCTTCCTCTATCAAGGTCCTTGAATCCTTTAACCTCTCCATACCAGGTCTCCATCCTTCCAACCCCATTCCTGTGTATCTCCATCCCTTTGCCCCCTCATCCCAATAGACAGTCTCTTCATCCCTCTGTCCCCACAGCTAAACCTCATGTCCCTCCATCCCTGCTGCTGGTCCTTGCATCCCTCTATCCCCACAGCAGTGTCCTTCCATCTCTGCAGCTGGTCCTTGTGTCCCTCTGTCCCCAGGGCTGGTCCCTGGCAGTGGCAGTGCCCCCGATCAGCCCCACACCGACCCTACCGCATCGAGGCTCTGCAGCCGGAAGCCGTAGGCAGCTCCACGCTTGCTGCTGTTCATGTAGTTCCCGAAGGCCAGGACAATCTGCAGGGACACCACGGCTTGGGGACACAGGGCCAGGAGGGCACAGTGCCTACAGCCACTCTGACAGCGCTCTGTGTGCGCCCATCGGGGCACCTCCCCCCAAGCACTCACCTCGAGGATGTGGCGCAGTTTGCTGGAGGACTTGAGGGACATGGAGGCAGCGATGATGGCGTTGAGTTGCTGCAGGAGGGAGGGAGGGAAGGTGTGAGTGCCGCCGCCCCCGCGCAGCCCCCGCCCCGCCCGTGCCCGGTGCACACCGGCATCAGCAGCTGGGCCGTGTCGCCGAAGCTGCCCAGGAAGATCATGACGTTCATGCGCTCGGCCAGGCGCGGGATCTTGCTGAAGCGGATCATGAACTGGTCCTCGTCCGAGAGCTCCTCTGGCGGCTGCTGGTCCCGCTCGAACTTCCCGATCAGCGTCCGCTCGTACTCGGTGGGCAGGAAGCGCAGCAGCAGCTCCAGGAAGTCGAGGCTCAGGGCTTGCTGGTCGTACCTGCGGGGAGGGGACACCCCTGGCGCTGTCAGGCCCTGCCGCACGTCCCGAAGCCCCCCTGTCACCCTCGGCTGGTTCCATCATCCCCCCACCCCCACAGCTGGGTCTTCATCCCTCTGTCCCCACAGCTGGTTCCTGCATCACTCCATCTTTCTCTGTCTGGACCCTGCATCTCTCTATCTCTCCATATGGATCCCTCCGTCCATCTTTGGTGCCCACATCCCTTATTTTCATGTCTGGTTCCTGCATCCCTCCATTCCCACAACTGGTCTCTGCATTTGCCCATCTCTCTGTGTTTGGCCCCCCCAGCCCTTTGTCTCAGATCTCATTCCTGCATCTCTCCATCCCCACAACTGGTGCCTGCATCCCTCCACCTCTCTGTATCAGATCCCTCCATCTCTCTGTATCTGATCCCTCCATCCCTCCACATCTGACCCCTCCATCCCTCTATCTTTATGTATCTGATCCCTCCATCCCTCCACATCTGACCCCTCCATCCCTCTATCTTTATGTATCTGATCCCTCCATCCCTCCACCTCTCCACATCTGATCCCTCCATCCCTCCATCTCTCTGTATCTACCCCTCCATCCCTCCATCTCTCTGTATCTACCCCTCCATCCCTCCATCTCTCTGTATCTACCCCTCCATCCCTCCATCTCTCTGTATCTACCCCTCCATCCCTCCATCTCTCTGTATCTACCCCTCCATCCCTCCATCTCTCTGTATCTACCCCTCCATCCCTCCATCTCTCTGTATCTACCCCTCCATCCCTCCATCTCTCTGTATCTACCCCTCCATCCCTCCATCTCTCTGTATCTACCCCTCCATCCCTCCATCTCTCTGTATCTACCCCTCCATCCCTCCATCTCTCTGTATCTACCCCTCCATCCCTCCATCTCTCTGTATCTACCCCTCCATCCCTCCATCTCTCTGTATCTACCCCTCCATCCCTCCATCTCTCTGTATCTACCCCTCCATCCCTCCATCTCTCTGTATCTACCCCTCCATCCCTCCATCTCTCTGTATCTACCCCTCCATCCCTCCATCTCTCTGTATCTACCCCTCCATCCCTCCATCTCTCTGTATCTACCCCTCCATCCCTCCATCTCTCTGTATCTACCCCTCCATCCCTCCATCTCTCTGTATCTACCCCTCCATCCCTCCATCTCTCTGTATCTACCCCTCCATCCCTCCATCTCTCTGTATCTACCCCTCCATCCCTCCATCTCTCTGTATCTACCCCTCCATCCCTCCATCTCTCTGTATCTACCCCTCCATCCCTCCATCTCTCTGTATCTACCCCTCCATCCCTCCATCTCTCTGTATCTACCCCTCCATCCCTCCATCTCTCTGTATCTACCCCTCCATCCCTCCATCTCTCTGTATCTACCCCTCCATCCCTCCATCTCTCTGTATCTACCCCTCCATCCCTCCATCTCTCTGTATCTACCCCTCCATCCCTCCATCTCTCTGTATCTACCCCTCCATCCCTCCATCTCTCTGTATCTACCCCTCCATCCCTCCATCTCTCTGTATCTACCCCTCCATCCCTCCATCTCTCTGTATCTACCCCTCCATCCCTCCATCTCTCTGTATCTACCCCTCCATCCCTCCATCTCTCTGTATCTACCCCTCCATCCCTCCATCTCTCTGTATCTACCCCTCCATCCCTCCATCTCTCTGTATCTACCCCTCCATCCCTCCATCTCTCTGTATCTACCCCTCCATCCCTCCATCTCTCTGTATCTACCCCTCCATCCCTCCATCTCTCTGTATCTACCCCTCCATCCCTCCATCTCTCTGTATCTACCCCTCCATCCCTCCATCTCTCTGTATCTACCCCTCCATCCCTCCATCTCTCTGTATCTACCCCTCCATCCCTCCATCTCTCTGTATCTACCCCTCCATCCCTCCATCTCTCTGTATCTACCCCTCCATCCCTCCATCTCTCTGTATCTACCCCTCCATCCCTCCATCTCTCTGTATCTACCCCTCCATCCCTCCATCTCTCTGTATCTACCCCTCCATCCCTCCATCTCTCTGTATCTACCCCTCCATCCCTCCATCTCTCTGTATCTACCCCTCCATCCCTCCATCTCTCTGTATCTACCCCTCCATCCCTCCATCTCTCTGTATCTACCCCTCCATCCCTCCATCTCTCTGTATCTACCCCTCCATCCCTCCATCTCTCTGTATCTACCCCTCCATCCCTCCATCTCTCTGTATCTACCCCTCCATCCCTCCATCTCTCTGTATCTACCCCTCCATCCCTCCATCTCTCTGTATCTACCCCTCCATCCCTCCATCTCTCTGTATCTACCCCTCCATCCCTCCATCTCTCTGTATCTACCCCTCCATCCCTCCATCTCTCTGTATCTACCCCTCCATCCCTCCATCTCTCTGTATCTACCCCTCCATCCCTCCATCTCTCTGTATCTACCCCTCCATCCCTCCATCTCTCTGTATCTACCCCTCCATCCCTCCATCTCTCTGTATCTGATCCCTCCATCCCTCCACATCTGACCCCTCCATCCCTCTATCTTTATGTATCTGATCCCTCCATCCCTCCACCTCTCCACATCTGATCCCTCCATCCCTCCATCTCTCTGTATCAGATCCCTCCATCCCTCCACATCTGACCCCTCCATCCCTCTATCTTTATGTATCTGATCCCTCCATCCCTCCACCTCTCCACATCTGATCCCTCCATCCCTCCATCTCTCTGTATCTTGTCCCTGCACCCCCACACCAATCCCTGCATCCCATCACACCCCCCACCATCCCAACCCCGTGGTCCTGCTGGGCTGGGCCCGCCCTTTTCCCCCCCAGGGGGGAGCACTCACGTCTCGATGGCCGTGCAGATGTCCTGGACGCTGCGGCCGCCCTTGCGCAGGGTGATGGCCAAGTTCTTGGCCCGGTTGGACTCCATGAGGGTCACCTTGCTGGGCGCCTTCTGCGTGGTCTTGGCCTTGAGGGCACTGATGTCCAGGGCAGGGCCCTGCGCCTTGGTCTTGAACTGCTCCTCAAAGTCACTCATGTCCAGCTCCTGTGGGGACACAGGGCTGTGGACACGGCGGAGAGGTGGCACGGGACATCGGGGGTGACGATGGGGCCAGGGGACCAGGATAAGGGTGAGGAGGGAGGATCAAGATGGAGCAAGGGGATGAGGATGGAACAAGGGGACAAGTACAGGGACAGGCAAGGGGACAGGGAGGGGTAAGGAGGGGGCGAGGGGACCAGAGGATGGAGATGAGGAAGAAGCAACGGACAGGATGTGAAGATGCGGATGGAGCAAAGGGACAAGGACAGGGAGGGAGGAGGAGCACGCCTGATCCCATGTCCCTCTCCATGGTGCTAAGGACTTTTCCTGACCTTCAGCTCCTCCTGCAGCCCTGTGACACCGCGAGTGCGTACAGGGTGTGCACTGAGCCCCCCAGGCACCCTGTGCCCGGCCCCTTGTCCCCGTGTGCTCACCTGCAGCACCTTCTCATCGTTGAGCTCCGTGAAGACGGTGCCGTCGATCTGGCTCGGCTTCAGGGCCACCCAGTTGAAGACGGGCATGCGGAACTTGGTCTGGATCGGCTTCTTCACCTTCACTGCGGGGTCACACGGAGGGGGGGCACGTCACAGGGGGAGGGGTCCCAAACCCACCCCTGGGTGCCCCCAGACCCCGCGTAGGGAACATCCCTGCCCTCCCTGGGCCACACTCACCTGAACCGTTGGCAGTGGGGGGGGCACCCGGCCCGGCTGGGGGCTCCCCACCGAGGGGTGGGGGTGGTGGAGGGGGAGGCACGGGGCCCTCTGGCCCCCCCGGGAGCGGTGGGGGGNGCCACCGCCACGCTCCCTCTGCCACCGCATTACCCTGGGTCTCCAGGCACATCCCCACACCCCCACCTCAGTTTCTGTGCCCAGAGACTCGCTGCCACCCCTCCTTGGTGCCAGGTGCCCCCGCCGGGAAGGGGACATCCCCTTGCACCCACGCTACCTGTGCAGGTGGCGGTGGCGTCGGAGGTGGCAGTGGCCTCTCCAGAAACCACGGGCGCCGCGGGGGTTTCTATGACAACGGGGACAATTTCGATGGCGACGTCTCCGTCGGGCCCACGCAGTATCTGCACCAGCCCCTTCTCCTCGAGCTCCGCCAGCCGCCGCTCCAGCGCCAGCCGGTAGCACTCCTGGGGCTGCGGGGACGGCGGGCTGGGCGGCCGCGGGGGGCTCAGCTGCTCCTGGAGAGGTGACAACCCCCGGCAGGTCACCGGTGTCCCACTGCACCCCTAGGAGCCCGGTCCCTCAGCCCCAGCCTTCCTCAGCACCGCGGCACCCCCGGCTCACCCGCAGCGCCTCCAGCTCCCGCCGTGCCTGGCTCAGCTGCTTCTCCAGCTCCGCTATCTTGGCCATGGAGTCGTTCTCCGCATCCTGCAGCTTCTCTGTCAACTGTGGGGGACGAGGCGCCGCCGCTCAGCCCCATCCTCATCCCTCCCTCGGGCTTGCGTCAGCGGCTCTGCCCACGCGCCCACGGCCCACCTGGCTGACGTGCTCCTGCAGCTCCTCCATGTGCTCCAGCACCGCCGTCTTGGTCTCCGAGTCCTCCAGCATGGCCCCCACATCGAAGACGTTGTCCAGGTAGGCTTGGATCTGCACCTGCAGCTTGTCGCTCTCAGTGAGGCGCAGAGTCTGCCGAGGGACAGTCGGTGTCACCGTCAATGCCAGCAGCACCCCCGGCACCCCCGCCCTCGGGATCACCCACCTCCAGGTACTGGTCCAGCCCCAGGTGGGTGAACTCGTACTGCAGGAACACGCGGAAGTTCATGTTCTCCACCGAGTGCACCACGATGTTGATGAACTGCATGCAGGCCACCTGCACGGACAGGGCTCAGTGCAGCCACAGCACGAGGGCACGGCGGCTCCTGGGGATGCTGCCCCAGGGGCTGCATGGGAGGTTGGTGGCCCTTGGGGACATGGTGCCCCTGGGGAGTGCATGGGGGTTTACACAGTCCTGGGGACATGATCTGGGGACAGCACAGTGGCCCTGGGGACATGATGGCCTGGGGACAATTTGGTGGCTCGGAATGCCTTGAGACATGATGGTCTGCGGACAGTTTGGTAGCTTAGAATCCGTTGGGGACAGCAGAACAGCCCTTGGGACATGCCGCCCCCAGGACAGCACGGTGGCTCAGCAGCCCCTGGGGACATGGTGGCCTGGGGAGAGTTTTGGTAGTTCAGCATCCCTTGGGACATGGTGCTGTAGGGACAATGTGGTGGCTTGGGAGCTCTTGGGGCATAATAGCCTGGGGACAGTGCAGCAGCCTTGGTGACATGACACCCTGGGGACAGCAGAGCATGGACCCCAGCAGCCACTCACCATGAAGTCAATGTTGGTGTCCTCATTTCGGAAATACTCCATCAGCTTCTCGAAGCGGTTCTTCTCCCCGCAGACCTGAGGGGAGGAGGAGGCTGAAGGCCAGGGAGGACATGGCCAGGGGACACCCAGGAGGGTGGCAGGACAGGAGGTATCTATTGGTGACACCATCTCAGCCCTGACTGGTGCTGCCAGGCACCCAGCCCGGCTGGCACATGGCCCTGGGGACACATGGTAGCATGGGGACATCAAACCCAGTGAGTGGAACATCCCTAAGGGGGCCAGAGATTTGAGGGTAGTGCAGGGCTCTGCCACACACAGGGAAACTGAGGGGAAAACCCAGCTGGAGCAGAGATGTTCACGTGGGGACTGGGTGTCCCTGCTGGGGACGGGGTGTCCCTGCTGGGGACTCACCTCCTTGAAGTTGTCAAAGGCAGCCAGGATGATGTCATGGCCACCTCGGACCAGGCAGACCGCAGCCAGCAGCTCCAGCACCAGAGCCTTGGTCCTGCAGAGACATGCAGTGTGAGGGGGCTGGGGCCGTGGGGTAGGTGAGGGGACCAGGGGGGACAAGGGACAATAGGGGCCAGGGCAGCTCCTACCTGGCGTTCTTGTTGTTGAGGCTCAGGGTGATCTCGTTGACGCAGGCTGGGTGGTTCATCACCAGGCTGAAGCCAGACTTGGGAGGGGAAAGGAGCATTAATGGGGTCGTGTGTCCCTCTGGAGACACTCAAGGACTGTGGGACACCCCCATGCCACGTCCCCACCAGGCAGGAGGTTGAGTGAGGACATCTCAGAGCCAGGGGATGCAGACCCGGTCCCACCCCGGAGCTGCCACCGCAAGCACGGGGGATCCCGGGGGAGCCCCGGCGGATCCCCGCGGATGCCGCCCACTCCCACCTGGTAGTTCATGATGGCGCGGAGGCACATGATGCACACATGGACATCGTCCTTCTGGCTGACGAGCCGCGAGTTGCGCAGCGCCTTCCTGCTGTGCGAGGGGTTCAGCCTGGGCGGGGAGAGCGCGGCTGAGCGGGGCCCGGGGGAGCCGCGGGCGCAGCGCAAAGCGGGGACGGGACAGCGCAAGGGGGTGGCAGCGGGGGCGGGGGACACCGGGGCACCCGGGCGGCTGCACCCCGCAGGAGAAACCTTCGTGTCCGTGCCCATCTAGAAGCCCTGGGACTGGGGGGGGACGGGTTTTGGGGCCCCCTCGTGCACACGGGTGGTCTCGGAGGCTCACCGGGGCGGGCAGGAGCTGCCGGGCGACCTGGGGGCACTGTCCCCATCGCTGCCCGGGGCACCGCAGGGGACGCTGGGGCGGACGTGGCGGAGGAGGGTGTGGATGTGCTGGTTCGAGAGGCAGCAGCTGGAGGCGCGTTAGAGCCTGCAGGACAGGAGGGAGAAACGGGGCTCCCGCGCCGCCCCGGGACACCCGGGCTCGGGGACAAGGATGGGACCCCCGCGGGTGCCACGTCCCTCCTGACCTGTCCCTGGGGCTGGCAGGGACGCCCCGGCCCCTCCAGAGCTGCTGGCAGGCGGTGAAGGATCCCCGCGGTCCCCGCGGTGCCGCGGTACAGCCCGTGAGGTGACAGCGGCGGGGCGTCCCTGGGACCCCCCCGCCCACCGGGGATGCCCCGCAGGCCCTGTCCCCAGTACCGGTGAGCAGCAGCGGGGTCCCGGGGGTGTCCCCGTCCCGCCAGTGCCCCGTGACCTACCGTCAGCGCGTCCCCGGCAGCGTGCAAGAGAAGAGCGGGGTTAGACGGGGCTGCGGGCGAGCGGCACCAAGCGAGAGCCACCGGCCACCAGGACCGGCTTGGGGGGACACAGGCCCGTCCCTCCCCCCGGGTTTACACCGGGGGGCTGCGAATTGCTCCCCCAAAATCTACAACACCCCCAGATTTTGTGTATTCCTGGGGTTTAACCAGAACATCCCAGGACGGTCGCAGTGCCGGGGTGGGGACACGGATCCAGCCGAGTCCCAGGCAGGGCTTAGCCCCGGGGGCACACAGGGACATGTGGCTCTGTCTCCACCCTCAAACCAGCAATGGGCACCCATTTTTAGGACCGGGCCTGCGTCTCCCTGTCAAGCCCCTCTCCAAGCGCGGTGCGGCCGGGGTGAAGCGAGGCGAGAGCGGGGGACACGGCACGGGGACAGGGGGGCAGCCGGGGGCGGGACCACACGTTACCTTACAGTGAGGGGCCGCATTTTGGAGAAGCCCTGGGTGGGGGATGAGCTGGTGCTTTTGTTCAGGTCCTCCAGAGACCGCTCCTTGCCCTTGTCAGAGCCGGGGCTGTTCTCTGCGCTCTCCATGTCATACCTGGTGGCCCGTGGGGACATGGGCACGGGTGAGACATGGCACCCCAATACGGGCAGATGCCCCTCAGGGATGCTGGGGATGTTCTGCTCAGCCCCAGCCATGGAGCATTGCCCTGATGACAAGGGAGGGCACCCCCAGGGACCGCCCCAGCCCTGCTGAGCCCCAGGGGAGGCTGATCCCAGCCTTGGGGACAGGGCACCCGCTGGGGACGTACGCGACGGAGCACTGGGCAAAGGCGAGGTACTCCAGCAGCACGTCCAGCCCCTTGTTCTCCTCGTTGAGGAACTCCTGGACCCAGCTGGAGAGTGCAGAGGGTTAGTGGGCTCTGCCAAACCCCACATCCTCTCTCCTCCTGCCCCCAGACTCCCAGCAAAGCTCCTCCCGGTCAGAGGTCCCCAGCAAGGGTGGAACACACTGGGGACATGCGGTGGCACCTTGAGCTGGCATTTCTCTGAGGCCAGGTGAGTGCCACAGTGAACTCGATATATGGGGGACACAGCCCAAGGGCTCTCCTGTCACCACTGCCACCACTGCCACGACAGGACAGCCTAACCCTGGGGACCGTAGGCACCCACCACCCCACAAGGGGTCAGGATAGCCAGGGTGGGGGCAGGGTCCCTCCTGGCACCCAGGGGGTACCAGGGACCCATAATAGGGTCCAGACCCCCCAGCTGCCTCAGCACCCTCAGCCACCACCAGAGCCCTCCTAAGGGGGCAGGATGAGGCCACAGCCTCCACCTCCTGCTGTCACCCTCCAGCCAGAGCCAGCAGCATGTCCATCCCCATCCCAGAGACAGTGGCAGCGGCTGGGTGACAATGCCACCCCCACCCTTACCCGATGTAGTTGGTCCTCAGGGAAATCTCCAGCTCCCGGAGCACCTGCGTGGACTCCTGCATTCGCCTCTTGAACTGTGGGACGGGGACAGCCATTGGCACCATCCCTGTGCCCAGCCTGGGATGGGGACAAGGGGACCGGGGTGCAACAGGGACCCCTCACCTTCCTGCTGACACCACCCGTGTCCAGGTAGGTCTTCAGCTTCTGGATGTAGGCGGACGGGGGGTTCTTCACCTGGAAACGCTCCTACGAGCCCCAGAGAGAGGCTGAAACTGGGCCACCTGCTGTGGCACAGGGACTGCCACTGTCCCCACAGTAGCCACGGTGTCCCTGTCCCCACACAACTGCATCAATGCTTAATGAGGTTAATAAGGTGCCGTGTCACTAACGAGATGGATATCAGTGCTTGGTACAGCCAGATTGATGCCCAAACCGTGCCACGAGTGGCACCTGGGGACAGGGAAGGCACTGGGGACACTGTGAGCTTGGACCTCACCTGGTCACAGATCAGCTCCCACTTCTTCTCATTGTCATACTGGTTAAGCAGCTTCATCTTGTCCGGGGGCAGGTTCATGGAATTCTGTGGGTGAAGGGTGTCAGCGCTGGGGTCACCCCACAAACACCCCTGGGATGCAGCACCCCCTGCTCACCGAGCACTGGGTGTCCTTGCTCAGCAGCGGGACATGGGGATACCCGTGGGAGGATGGGGGTGTTGGTGGGACATGAGGATTCCAGCGACAAGATGGGGACACTGGTAGGACAATGGGGACAGTGATGGAACAATGGGGACACTGGTGGGAGGATGGGATCATGGTAGAAAAATGAAGACAGCATTCTCAGGATGGACACTGGTGGGATGTTGGGGACAGCACTGGGACGTTGGGAACACCGCTATTCCAAGGATGTGAGCATCCCATGGACCCATCAGCAATGTCCCCACCTGAAGGTCCCCAAGGGGAGGGGTGGGCAGTGGGTGTTGGTGGGGGACAGGAGGAAGAACGGGACTCATCCACCCGTGCCATGAGTGCTCCATGTGCCCAGCCTCAGCCAGCCCAATCCCAGCAGGGCCACACGGGCTGAGGGACGGGGACACGGACTGGTGACTCAGCTGAGGGACCCAGGAGCCCGGGCTGTGCTTGAGGGGTCACCTCTGAGTTCCCCCCACCACATGTGCGTGACAAACCCCTCTGGGGAAAGCAGTGTTTATTGAGAGACAATGATGTCAGGGCCTGGCTTGTCCCCACGTCCCTCCTTGCCACCATTGCACAACCCTAACCCCCACAGCCACCACAGGACGTGACGTGGTTTCTGCTCTCGGCTCCCACACGGGCGGGATGTGGCTCCTGCCTCTGGCTGCTGGGCTGAGGGACACCATGGCCAGGCCAGCCTGCAGCTCAGCTCAGCTCACTGGGGGTTTGTTTGCTAAAACACCAAAGCTTTGCGGAGCACCTGCAGGCTGGCACGATGGCACGTGGAGCAATGCACAGCCCCAAGCCACCCCCAAATCCCAGTCTTGGGGCTCCCTGATGAGGAGTTGGGGATGTGGGGTGCATGCCATGCTGGAACAACCACATCCTTGGAGGAAGGCATCTCCCAGGGCTTTGGTTGCCCACAGAAGAGCAGGGCAAAGGGGAGAGGTGCCACTGTGGTGGGCAGGAACACAAACCTCTCCACCACCTCCAGGGAGGACCTGTCAAGCTGCTTTCACAAGAAGCCAAAGCCAGGAGCTGTGGGTGGGGAGGAGCTGGGTTTGGCTGGGCCTGGCTGGCACGAGGAGCTGGGCAGGTACAATCAGGCTGCAGGCTCAGAAATGGCCTCATTGTGAAGCCACTGGAGCTGCTGGGGGAGTTCTGGGATGGGCAAGGTGACAGCAGCACCTGGCTGTCACCATTGCTGGTCCCCAAGCTGCCATCCTTGGGATGGATGAGAGTCACACCAAGGGACAGAGCTGTGCCAAGAGGGACCACACACCCAGGCACCCCACCCAGGGCTCAGTCACACCCGTGGCACCCTCTGTGGGACACTGTTGGGTGCCCTTGGCACAGAGGGGACGGTGTCACCTGCCAGATGGCCCAGCTCTAAGCCATCACTTGTGGGACCTGGACAAAGCAGGACACTGCATTGGCGGTGGGACAGGACCCAGCACGGGGTGGGGCAGGGCATGCAGGGCTGTCCCCGTGGAGGTGGCTCTGCCCCTGCTCCCTTGTGGGCAGGATGTGGCACAGGTCGGGTACAAACTGGGTGGTGGCTGCGTCCCGGGTGGGCTTGTGGTGCCGGGAGGAAGCGGCTCCGCTGAGGAGCCTCGGCACAAAGAAACCGGTTCTCATTTCCTGCCGGGGAGGTGGGGCAGGGCGGGAGGTGTGGGGCAGGGTGGGTGATGTGGGGCTGGGTGGGTGATGTGGTGCAGGGCAGCAGCCAAGCACCCGCAGGTGTCCGAGGAAGGACTTGGTCCTCCTCCTCTTCCTCCTCTGGGGACAGGGATGGAGGAGCCACAGCAACTCGCCCCCAGCAGCCACATCCCCCTGCCCCATCCAGCACCCAGCACCCTCATGCCACCCTGCCCGGGGCTTCCCAGCAGCCTCCCAGCCCACCAGGTCACTGAGTGGGTGCCACCAAAGGAGCCCAACAGCCCTGCTGTGACACAAAGTGCCCCAGAGCCAGCAGTGCCATCCCACCCGTGCCCAGCACCAGGATGAGCCCGGCTGGGACCCAGCACCAGCTGTGGGGTGAGCCAGGTTTTGCCCTACACTGAAATCAAGGCCAGGGGAGGCGAAGTGGCATCGACATCATTTCCTTGTACAAAACAACCTTTTCCTATCATGGCTGGCAGGGACAGAGCTATTTTGAGTGTCAGACACCTCTTTTTGTTCCACACGTGAGCGGGCAGCACCGAGCGGAGCCGGGCTGAGCCGAGCTGTGCACCAGCCCTGGCACAGAAAGTTCTGGCATCCTCTGGGGAAGTGTTTGTGCGGCAAACCCCGCCAGGCTGAGCGTGAACCGCGCTGAACCCTGGCAGCGCCGTTTCTGGGGCACGGGGGATGTGCATCCACAGAGAGGGGATGGAAAGCCTTGGCAGCACGTGGGACAGGACAAATCCCAGCCCATACACCAGGCACAGAATCCTGCCACGGGGAAGGGGACTGGGCAGGGAGCTGCCCCAGATGTGGCTTAGGGGCTCTCTCCAGCTGCAGGAAGGAGCCACAGCTCCAGGTGCCCGAGTGACTGATGGCCCGTGCCACTCCTGGGATGCTCCATCCCTCTTGGCCACAGAGCACCCCTGAGGTGGTTTGGGACATGCCCCGTCCTGAAGTGCCAGCTGTCCCACGGTGTCCCCTCCAGTGCCCCAGTTTGCCACTGGACTTGTTCTCCTGCCTCTTCCCAGGGCTCAGTGCAAGGCACAGAGCAGGACCAGGCCCAGCCAGGGCTCCCTGACCTCCCTCATGCAGCAAACTGGGCTGGGGGACACTGCCAGGACCAGCTCATCCCGTCAGAGACTCCCTGGATGCAGCCAGACCCAAACCCACCAAGGTGGAGGAGGAGATGTGTCCCCAGGGTGGCCGGGGCGTGGCAGGCGCGGGCTGGGGCCGGCGGCCGCTGCCGCCTGCAGCTCCAGATCTATTTTAAGAACAAGCAGAAGCTGCTGGAGCTCAAACCAGGGAGAGGAGCCTGATCCCGCCAGCGTGCCCTTATCCCTGCTGGGTGCCTGGCACTGGGGTGTCCTCCTGGTTCGCCCGGGGCTGGATCCAGCAATACAGGAGGGCTCCTGCACCAGGACATTCTGCAAGCCCTGATCCAGCAGCTCGTGGCTCACAGGCAATTCCCCACCCAGGACACACATCCCCATGGGGACACCCTACTGCAGCCCCACGTCCCCCAGCCAGCCGTGGCCACCATGCTGGAGCTGGGCTGGAGATGGATCCAGCAGGAAGCTGAGCACCAGTTTTGTTTCCTGGTTGAGCTGAGGCTTACACTGTGGCCAGGCTCGCTGGTGACCCGTCCTGCTGTTGGGGCCAACAGCACATCTGCAAACATCTGCAAACATCTGCAGTGGTGACGTTGGCCTTGCACTCCCCCAGGTCCTGGGAGAAGAGGCAGCAAAGCCCCCACCAGGCAAAGCTCCCCTGCCCCAGTCAGCCACTGTTTGGTTTTGATTCCACCACACCTCAACTCACAATTCCATTTCTATATTCCTGATTAATGCCTCTTGACATGCAAAGGGGGGAAAATCCTGATTGCTCCAAGCAGGAGTATCTGAGCATCCCTATCCCAGCAGCAAAGATGCTCTTCCTCTGCTCCATCCCAAAACTCCACCTTGTCATATCCCAAACTACTTGGCACGGGACAGCGCTCCCATCGCTCTGCCAAAGAGGCATCTGCCACAGTGCCCCAGCTGGGAAGAAGCCAATTTTTGAGAATGAAGTTTTGGGAAACTTCCCATTTCTTGGCACGGAATGGGTGTATCCATCCCCTTCCTGGCAGAAAATTGGATCCCCATGGCTCCTCCCTGGGCTCTTCTGCCAAGGCTTTGCACCACCATCTCTCCCAGTTTGGGATGTCCAGCCCAAAACTGATTTGCACTGAGCTCTCACGGCATCATTGTAACCATGGCAACCTGTGAGGTCTGGATCGTGCCCCACCAGGAGATTCCCAGCTCATCACCACCTGCTCCAACACTGAGCTCAGGAGGTAGAAAAGTTGAAGCCAGAGTCAGAGAACGTGTTTGTGGTGGGTGAGGGAAGAGGGACCCCCCTGTCCCCATCCCCCCGGGGTTCCGCTGCCCCCACAACCACGAGAATGGGGAAGGGACTGCGAAAGGAGGAAGCGGGATTGGGACAGCAGCTTTCACCAGACACCAGCTTCCCGTCGGGGCATGTCCGGCTCCCTGGGTGCCCCTTTCCTTGGAAAAGGCCTTTCCCTTGGGATGAAGGCAGAGAACGGTGCTGAGGGCCTGGAGCAGCACTTTCCCCTTTTCTGACCATTTTTTGGCTTAGGATTTCCAACCTGCTGGGCCCAGCCCGGCTGAAAGTGCTGTTTCCTGGGGCCTCTCAGCGGAAATACCCCGAGGTCTCTTCCTGCCACCGCTGCTGTGGCAGCCGGAGCCATCACAGGCACCACGGCCCCACCCAGCCACCTGCCACGGCGGGTGTCCCACGGCAAATCCTCTCCCTGGCCGCCCCACGGGGTCCCGGCAAGCAGCACCCCTCAGCATCATCCCCCTGCAGCTGCGGGGGATCGCTCCGGCTGTGGTCCTCATCCCCAAATAATCCCATCAACTCCACAAGATAAAAAAGCTCCCAAGTAATTTGTGCTCGGGGCTGGGATGGGGGACCCGGCCGAGCAGATCCCACCGAGCAGATCCCGGTGTGCCGGCACTGTGGGAGTCGCACCCGCGGCTACTCCCGGCACGGAATCGGCAAAACGGCTCCATCTGCCCCCAGGGGCCCGGGGGATTAAAGCAGCGATTCTTTTTTTCTCGGAGCATTTTGGGGAGGGCGCGGACAGGGGCTGGAGCGGGTGGCGCGGTGGCGCGAAGGTCACGGCCGGCGCACCCCGCTCAAGGACGGCGGCAGCTCCGGGAGCCGCTTCCCGCAGCTCCGAGCGGCTCCCGGGGCTGCATCCATCCCCCGGAACGCGGCTCCGGCATCGCCCGCTGCTCACCGGCGGAGGCCGGAGCGGTGCCGGGGGCTTCCCCTGCTCCGGGGAGGAGGAAGAGGAGGTGAGCGAAGCATCGCCATCCGCAGCACCGGCTGCTTGCGGCGCCCTCCGGCCCTGCCGCCGATCCCGCCATGGCGGAGCCTGCCCGGGGTCCGGGACTCGGGGTCACCCCAAGAATTTGGGGGTTGGATCCCCCAGGGTGAGAGCGATGACGGGAGGGGAGCGGCTGGGGGTCATCCCGGGGCAGGGCTGAGCGTCCCCGGGGAAACGCGGTGAGAGCGGGGCACTCATCATTATTAATAAGAATACCAATTAAATAACAAATCAAATGATTAACAGAACGACGGAATAGTAACAATACGATCATCATAATCCCGATAATGGTGGCAAGGCTGCTAAGGATGCTGATGCCGGTAGGGATGCTGAGAGACCCTCCCGGCGGGTCCGGGCCCCCGCAGCGGCTCCCGTGTCACCCCCGTTATGTCCGGCCCCCCCTGCCCGGCCCGGCCCCCCCTGTCCGGCCCGTCCCCGCTCACCAGGACGCGGCCGAAGCGCTCCTCCAGCTCGGCGGCCGCGGGCATGGNAACTTCTGCGGGCGTTATCGCGCTATAAACGCTCCGCCCGCCCCCGGCCCCCGCCCCGGCCGCAGCCAGAGGCGGCCCCGGCACCTGCTCGGCTGCACGGAGGGAGCGGAGCGGCGCTGCCCCGCCGGGGCTCACTGCAGCCCATTTGCTTCTTTCTTTTTTTTCTTTTCTTTTCTTTTCTTTTCTTTTCTTTTCTTTTCTTTTCTTTTCTTTTCTTTTCTTTTCTTTTCTTTTCTTTTCTTTTCTTTTCTTTT
>VWZP01001597.1:265862-277121 GCA_013396995.1 Dicaeum eximium
CTTTCCTTTCCTTTCCTTTCCTTTCCTTTCCTTTCCTTTCCTTTCCTTTCCTTTCCTTTCCTTTCCTTTCCTTTTTCATTTCATACTTACTTTTAATATTATTTTTATTTAATTTTAATTCTTTCTAAAAATATTGTCCTTAAGTTTTTATTTTGTTATTTTATTTTATTTTTAATCCTGTTTTCCCTTTATTTTATCCTGCTTTATTTATTTAATGTGATTTTATTCTTATTTTTAAATTTACTTTCATTCTATTTATTTATTCAATTTTTGCTTTATGTTCTATGTATTTATTATTTCATTACATTTTTAAACTATTTTATTTCAGTCTTATTTCATTCCATTATTTCTTTTATTTTAAAATTTACGTTTATTTATATTTTAAATTTAGGCTTTTTGTTTGACTTTCCTTTTATCTTACAGTAATTTATGACTATGTTACGTAATTTATTTTTATTTAATTTATATTTTAAAATTTAATTCTTGTTTTATTTACTCTTAGATTTCTTACTATTTATTATTTAATTTTAACTGATTTTCCTTAAATTTTTTACCTCATTTATTTACTTTTAAATGTCATTCCATTCCACCACTCAATTTTTTACAGGCAGCGGGAGAAGGGAGGGCCCTCGGGAGGTGCTGGGCTCCCTCTCCAGCCTCAGCCAGCACAGGAGGAGCCCTGAGCCCGAGCAAACTCATCCCACCTCGGGCAGAGGACGTGTGGCAGGGCCTGGGGGGTCCCTGGGCAGTGACACTGGGGGGGCCAACGCCCAACAGTTTGGGGCGCTCCTGCTGTGCCACAGCTCATGGGGACAGGGGACAGAGCTGGGCTGGCACCCACAGTGTCCCCCGGCTGTCCCAGAGGCACCACAGCCCTGGCAGAGCACCCCGGGCACGGAGATCGGGACGTGGCACAGGATTCACCCCAGGGACACGCGGCACATCCCGGGATCCGGCTGTGAGCAGGACAGCAGAGCATTGCACAGACATTGCACACACCAGCTCTGCTGAGATTCGCTGGGGTTCGGTGACAGACACCGAGATCTGGGGAGATTTAGGGAGATTCACCAACATTTGGTGAGATTTAGTGCTATTTAGTGAGATTCACCAAGACTGGGTGAGACTCGGTGAGATTCGCCGAGTTTTGGTGAAATTTGCTAAAACCCAAGATTGGAAGAGAGATGTGCCGAGGGATGGGGACGGATCCAGAGGGATCCCGGCAGCCCCAGGACCTGCTGTGCCCTGAGCCCCTGCCCAGCCCCAGGACCTGCTGTGCTCTGAGCCCCTGCCCAGCCCCAGGACCTGCCCTGCCCTGAGCCCCTGCCCAGCCCCAGGACCTGCTGTGCTCTGAGCCCCTGCCCAGCCCCAGGACCTGCTCTGCCCTGAGCCCCTGCCCAGCCCCAGGCCAGCCCTGCCACATCCGTCCGGCCCAGCAGGACCTGCCAGGTGTCACCCACGGCACCACAGGGACCGGGCCAACGCGCCAGGCCTGTTCTGCCAACCTCCCCACCCTCTGCAAACCCCAAATTCCGGGCAGGGGACACGCGAGGACAGCAGGCACCGATTCCCTTGGAGCAACATTGATTCCATCCCATCCTCCCTGGGGATTTGGGAGCTGGGAGAGGACTCATGGACAGCTGAGCAGCACCAAAACTGGGGTCACCCATATTTGGGGTCCAGATATTCCAAGGCTGAATTTTGCAGTCAAAATCTCTCCCGTTACATATTTCAGCTTCTTATTAAATATTTGACATTTCATTTCCAGATCCAGGTTTTCAAGGGAAGGCATTGCAGTCTCCTGTGGGCACAGGGACAGCCATCCTGATGGGGTTCCTGAGGGGTGTCCAGGGAGAATATTGTCCCCTGGACCATGTGTGGGACCAGGCTTCCATCCCACATGGAGACAGGCTCTGCTGTGGGACAGGGGACTGTGGGGACTCCAGGGCCTGGGATCTCCATGAGTACCTTGCTGCATGCCGGGATCATGGAATCATGGAATGGTTTGGTTTGGAATAGGCCTTAAACAGCACCCAGTGCCACCCCTGCCATGGCAGGGACATCTTCCACCAGACCAGGTTGCTCCAAGCCCTGTGCTTGGACACCTCCAGGGATGGGGCAGCCGCAGCTGCTCTGGGCAGAAACCCGAGAGCTGTCGGAGCATCCAGGCAGCAATTTCCTGACCTGGGCTGGAAAAGGATGCGAGGAGCTGGGCCGGGGGCGGCTGCGGCTCAGGAGCCCCAGCAGGAGCAGGGCCAGGCCAACAGTACCATCTCCTGGCCGCGGGGAGGGCTGCGGGGGAGGGACGGGGCTCCAGCGTCCTCTGCAGGGACAGGTGTCCTACCAGGGCTTTGGGTTCTGCTGATTCCCACTGGCACGGAGCCGAGCTGGAAACAGGGAACCCAGGCTGGATTTTGGGCTGCTGGAGGTGCTTGGTGCAGCTGGGACAGGGCAGTCCTTGCACCAGTGACACCAGGAGGATGGGCTGGGGGAGCACCTCGTCCACCCTTCATCCCAGCCCCAGGCACTGGGATGTCTCTGGAGATGGGAAACCACCCAGACTGCCCGTGGCTGGTGGGGGGACTTCACTGCTCTTCTCCTGGGTGCTGCACCTTGGGGTGATGGTTCTTGAGCTCCTGTGACCTCAAAGAGCCTCCTGCCCCCTCAGAACTTGGCTGGGACCTTTGGGAAGTGAGGACACCTCACCTCTGGCTTGTCCATGTGGACAAGTATGTGCTCCCTTGCCCTACATCCTTGTCAGCACCCTGTCCTCCTCCCGTGTCTTCTCTCCTTTCACTGCTTTCCTCGCGTTTGGTACATGAGGGTGTTCACCTGACAACTCCAGTCAGCCCAGGGCTGGGCACTTCCTGTGATAAAAGTCTTTAAAAAAACATTCTAGAAACGACACATTCAAATAATCATCTTCAGTATGTGCCCAGGGCTACATTTTTTACATTAAGGGTGATTTGAGACACTTAAGTTTGTTTTCTTAATTAATTTCAATTCCCTTGGAAAACACAAGCAGGAATGGATTATTTTTTGACCCTGAATTTGCAGGTCCACAAAAAAACCCCTATTTCTTGATGTTAGAGCTACCCAGGCAATATTCCCTCATCCAAACAAGCATTCCCAGGTTTAGGTTGTGCAGCCCGAGGTTATCTGATCCCCTGGCACTGAAGGATAAAGCTCCAGAAACTTGAGGGTGTTTGGACAGCTGAGCCCACCTCATGTTCCTCAAAGAGCTAGACCTGGGGGTAGATGAAATACCTGAGATAAGAGATCTGAGATAAGGTGGGAACCACTTCTCAAGACTCCCCAGGTGACATCACTCATCCTTTCTACCCCCATGGAGGATTCCTGAGGATTTGAGAACATTCTCTGGGGTTGTGTGGCTGAAGTGAAGGTTAACCCAAGAGTCCATCCTGATGGAACGACAAGATCTTTATTCCTTTGCCTCTGAGATTAGAATTCTATTTTCAGCACTGCTGGATTTCTCAGTGGCTGTGATGAGTTCCAGGTATAATTCACTCTCCATTCCTTCCTGAATTGCAGACTTTAATGTGTTCAGCCATGGCAAGCAGCAGAAGGAGAAGGAACACGTGTCTTCTGTCAGTAAATAAGCTTCTTCTGTAGGTAAATCAGATTTTTACAGTTTAACTGTAAGTTAAGAGAGAAAATGTTCATGCCTGGAGTCCTGGGACTTGGATTTTCAGGGCTACAAGGAGTTTGGAAAACAGAGGAAGATAAACATCATTCCAAACCAGAAATATTTTGGTAATGTCACATGGTAAGTAGCTCATCAAGGGGATTGATTATACGACACTTGGTGTTTGCTTATCATCTGCAGCTTGAGCCTGCTCAGCGCCGTTCCCAAGGGATGGGTTTGGAATCTGTGTAACGAGGAAAACATGGAATAGATAGTGGGTAAAAACCGGGATCTGATGTGTGGGAAAGGGGTTCCTCAGCCTCCCTCTGTTAATCTGGGATGGGAAAGGCTGTGGGCAGAATATGGAATATTTGTGTTTGTTTATTTGTTTCTAAGGAGTTTCTTCTCCAGCTAGAAGCAAGGAATCTGCAGCTCCTGCTGAAAACAGAGCAGGAAGGGGAAGCAGGTGAGTTCTGTCAGGATGTCTCTCACAGCTGCAGGACCCTGAGAGCAATCACGGAGCCATTCAGGTTGGAAAAGTCCTCTGAGACCAAGTCCAGCCATTCCCCAGCACTGCCAAGGCCACCACTGACCCATGTCCCCAGCTGCCACATTCACATGGCTTTTAAACCCCCCCACTGCCCAGGGATAGACAACCCTTTGGGGAAAGAAATTTTCCCTGATCTCCAATCTAAACCTCCTCTGGCCCAGCCTGAGGCCATTTCCCCTGTCCTGTCCCTGTTCCCTGGGAGCAGAGCCCGATCCCCCTGGCTGTCCCCTCCTGTCAGGAGTTGTGCAGAGCCAGAAGGGCCCCCTGAGCCTCCTTTTCTCCAGGGAACCTTGGGGATTTCCAAAAGGGCTTCCCCTTCCCCAGCAGCAGGTCCATACACAAGTTTCCAAATAAAGTTCCTTCTTAAATTTCACCCTCCATTTCCAACAAAAGATAAGAGCAGCAAGCCCTGGGCAGGTGACAATCTGCCACCCCCAGGGCTCTCCTGCTTCCTGTGGCCAGATGGACGCACCAGCCACGGACATTATGAACAGGAACAGGCTTTTGCCACAAAAATTCAAGTCAGGCCTGGGCGCTGATAAGGCCCTGGCAGCTGGAGAGTCTGTCCCACAACGAGGGGACAGGGAGGTGACACATCCCTCCCCATGAGCCCAAGAGAGGAGCAGAGAAGAGCCAGTGCCCCCAGCCAAGGGATTCAGGCACTGGGGCTGCTCTACCATCTCTGGAGGCTGCAGGATGCCAAATCCTGCCATGGATCCTCGTGCTGTGACAGGCACCAGCTTCCAGAAGGTTCAGCGCTCTGCCCAAAACAATTTGTCACCCCTGCCCCAGCAGCAGCTCCCAGGGCTGGTGTCCCGTGAGTGGCTCCCAGGCAGAGCTCTCAGACGTGTCCCCCCATGGAGTGGGTGGATTTGGTTCTGTTTAATAAAAATAGCAGTTTCCTCCTTGCCCTGCTCCAGGAAGAGGAGGAGGAAGGGTTGAAGCCGTGCATTATTTGGCACAGCCGGAGCCTGGTGCTGGGCACGGCTCTGGGCTCTGGGCTGCTCCAACCAGGGCACCCCCAGAGACCTCTGGCATGAGCAGGTGCTGGAGGAGAGCACCCCCAGCCCCGACTGAGCAGGAGGAGGGTTTTCATGGGATCACACAGTGGTTAATGCTGGAAGGAGCCTCTGGAGGGCACCTGGTCCCCATCTCTGCTCCAGCAGGGGCCCCAGCACTGGGCCTAGACAGATTTTTAATATCTGCAAGGATGAAAAGCACACAACCTCCCTGGGCAGCCTGTGCCAGTGCTCCATCAGCAGTAAAAAAGTGTTTTCCTAAGGACTTTGGGCACTGCTGGGAAGAGCCTGGTTTCACCTTCCCTTTAGGTATTGATGTGAGGTGATGAGAGACCTCTGAGCCTTCTCTTCCCTAAACAATCCCAGCTCTGCCAGACATTCCTCGTGGGTGAGGGGCTCCAGTTTTCCCTCATCCTTCATCAAACTGTCCCCTGTGTGGCCATGTCACCGTTTTAGTGGGGCTTCCAGAACACAGCACAGTCCTGCAGAGGTGACCTCACTGAATTTGGGAATGATCCCTCCCTCCTCCTGCAGCCCAGGGTCTCATTCACCACCTTTTGCCAAGGCTGATGCTTCATGGTCAGCCCAGTGTCCAGCAGGATCCCAGCCCAACCTCTGTCCCAGCTGGGTGTCCCTCAGCATCTGCCTGGGCTTGTTCTTCCCCAGGGCTCCCAAACACCAACTTCTGCCTCCTTAGGCCAAGGCTGGAGGTCCCACAGCAGTTTCCAGCCCCACCAGTACCAGAGTTGGCTCAGAAATTGATAGACCAGAGGCCTCAAGGCTCACCCTGGCTCATGTGAGCTCAGGACATGATAACCCCCCCTGATAAGGAAGGAACACTCTTCTGAGCCAGGAATACCCATGGCTGCTGTGCCAGGGCCAGCATCACTCCTGGAGACAACAAGGCTGAGGGCCCAGGTGGGCAAGAGCCTGATGCCAGTTCCCAAAGGGTGGGCACAGCTTGAGCAGCTCTTTCCCACCTCTCCCAGTGAGTTTGGAGGAAATAGGAGCAGCACAGGGAGTGCAGAGATTGTCAGTGCTTTATTGGTGGCAGGTGCCTGGCAGGGACAGCAGCACAGCGAGCCCAGAGCTCACCCACAGGGGAGTCTGGCTCTGCCCCAGGCTGGCCAGGTCACTGGGAGCTGCTGGGGGGGCACCATCCCCATCTCTGGGTGGTCCAGGATGGGAGTGACAAGGCCACACTGTCACTGCCCTGTGGCTGCAACGTTCCCACCATCCTCCTCCTGGTCTGTCAGCAGCTCCGAGGGGTTGGGACCTCGTTGGGGCAGAGCCCCTGAGAGCTGATCCTTCTCCAGGCTGCAGCCCAGGCCTGCAGGAGATGGGCAGAGGGAATGGTGAGCAGCTGGCTGGATCCAGCCTCTGCCGTGTGCTGGAGGTGCAGGAGGCACCTGTGGGGATCAGCTCGGGGTCCCAGAGATCTGGGGCACACAGAGTGGGATGAACCCAGCAAAGGCTGCATCACACTGCCCCACAGGGATGAGGGTGGGGAGAACCCTGGGCTCTGGAGCAGAAATGCCACTGTGGGGCCATGCCTGGGTGTTCAGCAGCACGCAGGGTGGAGCAAAAAGAGGAGGAGGCTGCCCAGGAGCACAAGGTGGAGATGGCAAAGCAGAGAGAACGGGCTGGGGGGAGTTGGGAATGGTGCCTCAGGGACCATCACCTTCCTCATCCTGAGCCTCTGATGCCTTCCCCTCCGGGCTCTGGGACAGCAGGGTCAGCCTCTTGAGAGCCAGCAGGGCTTTCCCTGTTTTCTGGAAGGAAAGGAGTGGGCACTGAGCCCTTCAGCCACCCCCATCCCCACGTCCCCATCATCCCACCAGGTACCTGCCACTTGCGCCGCGCCAGGAACTGCCTGATCCTCTCCTTGGACAGCACCCTGGGGCTGCTGGGCTGAGGCTGCTGCAGCCAGGGGTGCAGCAGAGCCCCCGCACTGGGGAGCCGCCGGCTGCAGCACACAGAGGGGTCACAGGGGGCTGCTCCACCCTCAGACCCTCATCTGGAGTGCCCCCTCCACCAAACAGGCAGAGCTTTCCCCCACCCACCCCTTCAGCACTCCAAAATCCAGCCCAGCTCCAGCTGAGCAGCCCCCAGCCACCCCCAGGCCCTACCAGGGCTCCTTCTGCAGCAGCTGGCTGATGAAGTCCTTGGCTTGCTGGGAGATCTCTGAGAAGGTCTCCTCCTCAAAGTCCCACTGGGCAGCTGTGACATTGCTCAGTGTCTCCAGGTCGGTGTCCCCCTGGAAGGGTGACTCCCCACTCAGCCTGAAGAGGTGACCCAGGGCATCAGTGACAGCTCAGCCCCCTCCAGCCCAGCCCAGCCCACCCTGGCCAGGAGGGCACTCACAGGATGTAGCAGATGACACCAACACTCCACATGTCTGTGGAGAAGCTCACAGGCTCAAAGGCGACCACTTCTGGAGCCATGAATTCGGGGGTGCCATGCAACACCTTCACGGGGGTGTCTGGAGCTGCAGAGAGGATGCAGGAGGCCAGTTGGGATCGCCCTGGGGTGGGTGTCTGGGACACACCAACACACCCCAGGTGGATGAGCCCTTGTGCCAGGGTGGAGCTGCCACCCTCCAAGGCTGATTGCAGGTCTCGGTGCTCTCCTAGAGCCCCTCTGTGTGCCAGACACCCACAGGCACAGGGGTCCTGGGGGTCCCCACTCAGCAGCAGGACTGGGGACACACAGCTTTCCCCAGAGCATCCTGTGGTTATCAGGGAGGGCCCTGGTTCGGTGTCCCAGGCAGGAGGACACCAAACTCCTGGATCCTGTGGCAGTGACAGTCCTGCCCTGGACCTCCAGGAGCCCCTCCTTGCTCACCCAGCTTCCGTGCCAGGCCGAAGTCGATGATCTTGATCCAGTGGCTGCCGGGGCTGACGCAGACGATGTTCTCGGGTTTGAGGTCCAGGTGGACGATGGCCTGGCCGTGCATGAACTGCAGCCCCTGCAGGATCTGCCGCACGTACTGGGCGCTGCTGGGCTCCGTGTGCTCGAAGTCGTCGTCCACGATGCGCTCAAAGAGCTCCCCACCCGCCACGCTGGGGACAAGGAGGCGCTGGGGACCCCTCGGGGTCTCACCAGCCCCGAGGAAGGGAAGCCCCAGCACAGAACCCGGACTCAGTGCCCTGGGAGCATCTCTCCACCCTGATCTCCAGGAGCTCAGGTTCCCCTCCATCCACACTAGCACCCCATGGCACAGGGACCCCTCCCCACCTGCCACTGTGGGGACAAGGTGCTGGGGACCCCTTTGGGATCTACCAGCCCCGAGGAGGGGAAGCCCCACCAGAGAACCCAGACTCAGCGCTCTGGGAGGACCTCACCACTCATAACTCCAGAGTCACCAGGTTCTCCATCCATCCATCCATCCATCCATCCATCCATCCATCCATCCATCCATCCATCCATCCATCCATCCCACACCCCACAGCACAGGGACCCCTCCCCACCTCCAGTGCTCCCCCAGCAGAGCCCAGCTCTGCCCCACCACCTCCAGACCTGCCCCCACTCACTACTCCAGCACCATCACCAGCTCGGCGGGGCCCTGGAAGGCGTCGAGGCACTGCACAAGGCGTGGGTGGTGCAGGAGGTTCATCAGCTCCACCTCGGCCTGAGCCGCCTGCTTCTCCCTGGCTGTGCGTGTCCGGAAATATTTGCCAGCCCGGATTTTGCCGGTGGCCTTTTCCTGCAGCCTGTACACAGTCCCGAATTTCCCCCTGGGACAGAGGGAGGATGAGGGATGGAGGAGCCACCCCCAGCAGGGCTGCGCAGGGACACCACGGGCCATCCCCGGCTGGTGGGGACATGGGACCCTCACTTACTCCCCCAGCTTCTCCAGCTGCGTGTACACATCTGAGACCTTGTCCTGGCTGTTGATGACCACGTCACGGTGTTCAAAAGCTTCCTCAGCTCCTGGGGGATGGATTAAGGTGGGCCATGCAGGGGTCCCCCATGCTTTGGGGACCAGGGGCTTGTCTTCCCCTCCAGAGCTAATTTCTGTGTCCCCCCTGCTCCATCTGGGACCAACCACCCTCCCCACACAGTGTGGATGGCACCTGGGGAGAACATAGAGCTCCTGGGGCAGCCCAGCACCCTGCAAGTCAGATTTGGGGTGAAAGGTGCTTTTAGGATCAAAAATCCAAGAGAAATGGGGCCAGGATGGGATGGAGATTGGTGCTAATAGGGGAGATGGGCAGGGGTCACACCATTGCTGGGGTCCCCTGTGCCCCCCTGGGGACTGACCCAGGGCTCTGCTGTACCTCCTGCCTGGGACATGGTGGTGCCACCAGCTCCTCCCAGGGTGGTGACACAGTCAGGACAGGCGCTGGATGTGTCCCCCAGGCTTTGGCAGCCCCGAGCTGGGACAGGGGTGCTGGAGCAGGCGATGGCCGTGTCTCCGCTCCAGTTGCTCCCTGGGGCTCTGCACCTTCTCCCTGCCACAGGAGACCACTGGCATCACTCCACCAGCACCCACACTCCCCATGCCCCCTGAGGGGTCCCTCTTGATGGACCCAAAGGGACCAAGCCAGATTTTAAAGCAAGGCCCCATTTTGGATGGGGACAACTCCTTCCCAGGAGGGCCTTAGGCTCCAAGCCGCTGTTTTTCCCATGCGCTGTCTTACATCAGCCAGGAAATCCCCAGGAAAACCACACTTGTAGGGCAAAGGAGCTGCTTCCTTACACATCCCCTCCACGCTCCGTCCCCAGAAAGGTTGGGAGGACAAACAATGACACCCAGGGGTGTCAGGCAACAGCACCCAAACCCCAACTCAAGAGCCACAGCACTGACCTGTCACTGTCCAGTCCCTCCTGTTCCAGGCCACCTGCAGGTCCCCGACCTTTCCCAGTCACTGCAGAGCCACTGGGGAGCTGGGGAGGGAGGGAAGGGGTGATGCTGGAGGTTGAGGACAACTGGGACCACACATATGGGGCTGTCTCGGGGTACAGCTGGGAGCATCCCTCCCACTCCAGTGCTGGGAACAGCCCTGGCTGTCTCCTCCCTTTCCTTCCCAGCAGAGCACTTCCTGACCTGGGGGATAAACAACCCCCATCAGCTGTGCCCAGATCCTGCCCCAGTGCCCCGTTCGGCACCGTGCAGGGCCACAGGTTTGCAGCACGGAGCTCAGGCAGAGGAACCCCAGGGACGGGGGCTGCAGAGACCTGACACACCTCATTACACAGCAGAGACTCCCTGCTCTGCCCTCCCGGCTCCATACAGAATCCAGGGCCTCTCACGGGTTAAATACCCAGCCAGCTCTGGCCCCGGCCAGCCCCCGCCTCCGTCCCACCCATGGGTGGGTTCCTGCAGAGGGGTTGAGCACCCACACCTGCCCCCTGCCCCGTCCCTGCTCCACCTGCAGCCAATATCCCAGCGGAGCCATCGCTGTCCCCAGCACAAGCCCTGGGCTTCGGCTTCCCGGGAGAGCTTGGCCCCGGCTTAGGGGAAGCAGGGGTGAAGGTGAATGGGGACTTGCAAAACTCCTCCGGGCCTCTAGAGCAGGTGGTTTGGAGGAAAAATGCATTTTCCAACTTTTATGCCCCAAAAGCAGGAGCGTGCAGCCACTCTGGGATGGCAGCAAACGGTGCTGCCGTTTGCCCAGATTTAAAATGGGAAGAACGCCGTGATTTCCTTCCGGAGCTGGCTCCAGACCCGGGGATCGGGCAGTGGCAGTGCACAGGGACACGAAATCCCTGGGGAGCCCGGTGGCACAGCAGCCGGGGCAGAGGGGGTGTCACCTGGGGTTACCTGGGGTTACCTGCTGTCCGGAGCAGCTCCCCGCGAGCTTTGGGGCCGTGCCAGCGCCTCCAGACGCGTCCCAGCGCCGCTCCCAGGCTCGGCACAAAGTCCACGGGCTCCGGCGGGGAGCAGGGGACAAATGTCCCCAGGGCAATGGCGGGGCCAGCACGACCTCGCTGTGCCTTTGTCACCGCGCCCTTGCCAGCGGCGGGGCAGAGCCGGGCCCGGGGGTGCCGTGGGCAGGGTCCCCCGGATCCCGGGGTGAGCGATGTGCGGTGCTCCGGGCCCG
>VWZP01001598.1:0-120710 GCA_013396995.1 Dicaeum eximium
TCCCCATCCCCATCCCCATCCCACCTCTCTAGGCTGTGCTGCTCTGGGCAGTGACAGGGAACAGGCTGTGTGGGGTCTCCTGGAAGTGTGACCCAAGGAAGGTCCTGCAGTAGATAATCCCCAAGATTCCTGGCTCTGCTGTCCCTCCACACTCCCTGTGCTGTGTGCCTGATGTCACCCAGCTCTGCATGTCCCCACATGGTTCATCCCAGCCTTGGAGCCATCCCAGTGCCCATGGCTGCAGCAAGGTGGGACACTGCCAGCACAACCTGAGCCCTGGTGCAGCCCTCCTGCCTGCCCTGCCTGCCAGAGTCGGAGGTGGCCTCATCCCTCAGCCCCCTGAGCACCGTGGCTGTCACAGAGCTCAGGTTCTCCCACCTCAGCAGTGTCACACCCTCACCTCCCCTTGCCTGGCAGCAGTTCCTGGTCTGTCACCTGGTTCAGCCTGGAAGTGAATGATTCCTGGCCAGGATCCATCCCTTAGCCAGCTGCTACCCTCACCTTCCTGGGGTCCAGTTGGAAGCCTGGGTAGATTTATTAGCCTCATCCCAGCTGTGGTGCCAAGCCCAGGACTATCTGTCCCCCCTGGATACCTCTGACCACATCTCTCCCAGTCTTGCCTGTCCAGTACTGCTGGACACACCTGACTGCATCATTCCCAAATTTGTCATCCCTGTTCTCATTCTTTCACCCCCTCTTTTCACCACACCCTTTCCTCCATCTCTGTTCCCTCCCAAATAAATAACCTGCCTGGAATTATTTTCTCCAGTTGGTCCCAGTTTCCTCTATTTGTACCCAGATTTGATATTCCTGACCAATTCCAGCTGCTTTTCCCACTGCTCTGAATTTTCCTTGGATGCTGCCTGTGCTGCTCAGCCCGCCAACATGCCCAGCCAAGCAGTGATAATCCAGTGCCTGAAATCCAGTTATCCAAATAGGATTTCCTGATGCTGGTGACTGGGATTTAATGGCGAGGCCTTGGCCCTGCCCGTGTGTGTAGTCCAGAGCTCGGGGTGCTCAGCCTGTAATTACAGCAGGGAAATGATCCCAGAGCTCCCGGGATCGGGGGTGCCTGTGCCAGGCTGTGCTACCAGCTGAGAGCCTGCCTGAGGACAGATCCTTCTGCCTGGGATATTCCTGCTCCTACCTTTGTTTTGGGCAGCTTTTTTTCCAAGGCAGGGCGATGTGAGCACCATCCTCATGCTGTGTCCACTCTTCCAGCCGCGTCTGTGTGTGAGGGAAAAGCCAAAGTCGTGCTGTGTGTTTTGGACAACTTGTGGGCCTGTGTCCTCTGGGATTTCCCAGGTGCTGTTCCACTGGGATTACTGGGGTGCCAGCACATCCATGTTTCTCAGCCAGGATCCCAGGAAAGCAGGGCCCTGTCCTGGGGTCATGGAAAAGCAGCATCTCACAGCGATGGTTGCTCAAGTGAAGATTTCATGGATCATGTTTTGAAATGAGCCTTAGCAAATCCTGGCAGGATCCTGGTGTGTCTCCCTTGGCTACCAGGGCACCGCATGGAGGTCCCCCTGATGCCCAGGAGGAGATTGTGGTGTCCAGGAGCATCCTTAGTGCTGAGCTGGTGTGGAGCTGTCCCCACTCTGAGCACTCAGCTCTGTGGTGGCAGGTCCTCACAGGCTGTGTGTCCTGTCCCCAGGTGAGCCACCACCCCCCAGCAGCCGCCCACCACGTGTACTCCAGGCGAGGGTGGACACTGTGGCAGGAGATCACCATCGCCAGCAAGTTCAGGGGCAAATACCTCTCCATCATGCCACTGGGTAGGTGGTGGATTCTGGAATTATCCAGGATTGATTTGTCTTGCACTGCTCATGCAAAACCCAGCAGTTAAAGAAACTGCTTCTTTAGCCTTTAGGAATTCCTTGGGCTCTCCTGGGGCTCATAGAATTCTACCCCAAGCAATTAAGGAGCTCAGGTTTGTGCTCCTGATCCAATAATCCAACAATAACATGTCTGCCCTGGAAGTGGAAATGATGCCAGCTGCAAAGGCTCCTTTGCTTTGCTTGCCCAGGAATTGTTTTCCCTTTCCATGATATTTAAAGTTGACTTGCTGTCTGTTTTAACCCTCTCCCTGCCAGTCAAGTGCAGTAAACTGCCTCCTTCCAGCATTTTATTTTCCTTTTGCCTGTCCCTGGGCTGGGCAGCATTCCCAGAGAGGTGCCAGTGCCTGAATCAACCAGGCAGCACATTTCTGACCTGCTTTTAAAGTGAGTACTTGGGGCAGAGGGCAAAGGGCTTGGCAGGAGTTGTAACCTCCCTTCCTGGAGCAGACTAAGGGAAGGATGAATCCAGAGCCAGACCTGGCTGGGGGATGCAGGGAGAGGGATGTCTGTGGGGATGAGCACAGTGCTGGGGGTGGTGGGCTCTGGGGAACATCTGCCCCTGCTGAGCTCAGATCATTCCTCTGTCCACAGGTGCCATCCACCTGGAGTTCCACTCCAGTGGGAATCACTATGTCTGGAGGAAAGTCACCTCCACGGTGCACAACATCATCGTGGGCAAGCTCTGGATCGACCAGGTGGGTGAAGGGACAGTTCTGCCCGGCTCTGGGGGCTGGAGGAGCATTGCCCTCCTAGGGCACATGCTCCTGCCACGATGGGAAGCTGTGCTTGGCTGCAGGGTGGGAAAGGCTTCCTGGAGCCTCTCTGGCTCTCCCCGAGGCCAGCAGGTGGTGGGGGTGGCTGGTGTGGGGGGCAGCCACTGGTGCTGCTGTGCCCAGTGGTGATTGGTACTTGCACTACAACTAATGCCTCCTCTGTCTCTCCTGCTGTGGTTCTGTGTCTTTTATCCAGTCTGGTGAAATAGAGATTGTTAACCATAAGTCCAAAGATAAATGCCAGCTGAAATTTACCCCCTACAGCTACTTCTCCAGGGATGTCCCCCGCAAGGTGAGTATCCAGCGGGGACTCTGCTCCTTCAGGGGTCACACCTGCCTCTTCCAGGCTCCCAGTACCACTGAGATGAGCTCCAGTCTGGGGCTGAGGGGCTGGCCAGGCACCTCTATAGTGGGGTCACCGGGGAGGGTTGGGTGACACTTCCATGTCCTGTGGTTTGGCTCTGATGTGCTGGAGCTGCAGCACTGAGACCTGGAAGGGGTTTGGTGGGTTGGACATCCACCTGCAAGGTCAGGGATGTCCGAGGAGACGCTGCACCACATCCAGCTGGGCACCTGGAGCTGTGGTGTCCTTTGGGGCATGCCCAAACGCCACCAGAGCCGTGTCCCCGTGCCAGGTGACGGGGGTGGTGAGCGACGCTGACGGCAAAGCCCACTACGTCATGTCTGGCACGTGGGACGAGAAGATGGAGTGCTCCAAGATCGTGCACAGCAGCCACGGCAGCAGCAGCACTGAGGGCAAGCAGAAAACTGTCTACCAGACACTGTCCCCAAAGGTCCTGTGGAGGAAGTATCCGCTCCCGTGAGTCCCCTGGGGTGAGATGGGACAGCAGGATTGGGATGGGGATGGGATTTCCCAGAGCCTTCTGGAATGGGAGGCTCATGTGCCCAGGCTTGAGGACATGTGGGGCTTGTGGGGCTGAGTGGCTTTTTCTGAGGTAGGAGAATAGGTTCCTGGAAGGGCAGGGTGGCTTTGGGGACTCTTGTGGGTGAGTTTGGGGCACTTGTGGGGGCTGGTTGGGTTTTTGGGGCAGTGGGCACTGGCAGGGAGGGCAGTTTGCTGCTTTGCTTTGCTGGTCATCATGTCCTTGGCCATTGTGTCCCCCTGGAGACCAGTCCTCCCTTGGCCCTCGTGATGATGGCAGGGCTGGGCTCAAATCAGTGTCTGAGCCCTGGGAGCAGCTACAGACAGTCCTTGCTTTGGGGATTTTCTGTTGGGATGGGGACTCTGTCACTGGTCTGGGCAGTCTGTTCCAATGCCTCACCACCCTTTTCAGGAAGGAATTTTCCCTAATACCTAATCTAAAACTGCTGTAATGCAACATGAAGCTGTTCCCTCTCCTCCTGTCCCTGTTCCCTGGCAGCAGAGCTGACCCCCCTGGCTGTCCCCTCCTGTCAGGAGTTGTGCAGAGCCACAAGTTCCCCCCTGAGCCTCCTTTTCTCCAGGCTCAGCCCCTTTCCCAGCTCCCTCAGCCTCTCCTGGGGCTCCAGCCCCTTCCCAGCTCCGTTCCCTTCCCTGGACACGCTCCAGCCCCTCCAGGTCTCTCTTGTCAGGAGGGTCCCAGAGCTGCCCCAGCACTGGAGGTGCCCCAGCAGTGCCAGCACAGCAGGAGTGGATCAGTGGGGCTGGGAGGCCGTGCCCCAGGTATCCCCCAGCCCCCATCCTGACCAGGCTCTCTGGATCCAGGGAAAATGCCGAGAACATGTATTTCTTCTCGGAGCTGGCGCTGACGCTGAACGAGCCCGAGGAGCGCGTGGCGCCCACGGACAGCCGGCTGCGCCCCGACCAGCGGCTCATGGAGAGCGGCCGCTGGGACGAGGCCAACGTGGAGAAGCAGAGGCTGGAGGAGAAGCAGAGAGCCGTGCGCCGGCGCAGGGAGGCCGAGGCTGTGGAGGCCCTGGAGGAAGGTGAGGCGTTTTGGGATGGTTCAGGATGCAGGGACTGCGCTGCCCGTGCTGCGGGGTGGTTGTGGAGGACAGACCCTCCACAAGGCAAGAGGAGGGCGGCTCTGGGAGACCCTTGTGGGTGGGTTTGGGGCACTTGTGGGGGCTGGTTGGGTTTTTGGGGCAGTGGGCACTGGCAGGGAGGGCAGTTTGCTGCTTTGCCTTGCTGGTCATCACGTCCCTGGCCATCGTGTCCCACCAGTCACTTTGTCCCCCTGGAGACCAGTCCTCCCTTGGCCCTCGTGACCATGGCAGGGCTGAGCTCAAATCAGTGTCTGAGCCCTGGGAGCAGCAGCAGACAGTCCCGGCCCTCTGGGCAGATGTGGGAGCTGTGGGATTGCGGGGTTCCAGGTGGAGAAGGCCCCCTGACCCCTGTTCTGCCCGGCCAGGGAAGGACTACGAGGGCTACATCCCGCTGTGGTTTGAGCGCAAGGCGGACGCCGTCACCGGGGAGCTCATCTGCGTCTACAAGGGCGGCTACTGGGAGGCCAAGGACAGGCAGGACTGGAGTGTGTGCCCTGACATCTTCTGAGCCCCCCAGTGCTCTGGGGCCACCCCTGGGACACTGGCACAGCCCGAGGGACAGTGAGGACACGCTGGCAGCATCCTGCCGGGCTGACAGAGTCAATACATGCAGAGATCCAAACAGGGATTCCAAACCTATTTTTTTATGCACTAATGAATAGCATCTTTTTTTTTTTTTTTTTTTTTTTTTTTTTTTTTTGTTTTTTTTTANTAATGATGGCTTTTTCAATGACTGCTTAGGAGTGAGGACACGTGGAGCTGGGTTGGGTTTAGGATGTTCACTGCTGTCAGGAGTTGCTGCCTGTATCCTCCAGCACCTCAGCTCCAGCGGCCGAGACGTCAACTTCCAAAGATGCCCGGGGTGTGGAAATGCCGTGCTTGTGTGAGCTCTTCTCTTTGCCATTTTTTTTTGGACCCCATTTCTGTGTGGGCTTTATGGAATTATTTTTTTAAAAAAACAAATCCTGCTCCTGGTTTAGGTTTCCTTCAAAGACGGACATGAACAACTCTTCTTGGAAAACTGTCCCCAGGAGCTGTGGCACTTGATCCCGGAGGCTCTTGGTAGTTCCACAGTGCCCAATCATCCCAGTAACACCAAGCGGGATATTTCAGCTGGTGACTTTGCGGGTTTTGACCTGGTTTTTGTTTTCTTCAAGAGCGTTGGAGGTCTGATGTGTTCAGGCAAAGCTTGGGCCTGTCTTTATCGTGTGGGAGTGGTTTGAGTGAGGTTTGCTTTGGTTTTCCTGCAACCACATCCGAAGGGGGAAGTGCCAAAGCGAGGCTGGGCGTGCCAGGCCAATGCAGTGAAGAGTTTTTATCCCAGTGATGCTCCTGGCTCCGTGTTCCTGCTCTGTATCCCTGCACACAGGAGCTGGGTCTGGATCCCAGCTTTTCCATCAGTGTCTCCCTGCTGAGCTGTGCCTGATGCTGGGTGGGAGAGGAGGGAAGAGGTGCTATGGGGAGAGGAGGGGAGAGATGCTGTGGTGCTGCTGGGATGGACCCTTGGCCCTGCATCTCCCACCCGTTCAGCCAGACAGGCCTGGCCACAGGCTGGGGCTGGGGGGTCCCTGCATCCCAGCACCTGCTCCCGCCTCCCGTTCCTCTCCTCCCTCATCCTGGGCTCGCCCTGCAGCAGCTCCAGTTTCTCAGGGCAGGGAACCCCTCATCCCCCTCACTCCTCCTGGGTGCCATCACCCTGCCTGGCCCTGGATGCACTGGGAGAATGGAGCGAGCACTGCTGGTGGCAGATGAGAACTGGGAGCAGGAGGTGGCAGCGTCCCAAAAATGGGATCTGCTGGGCCAGGGAACGCATGGAGACCTGCACTGGCCCTACTGGATCCCATTTTTGTTGTCTCCTTCTCTGGCTCTCCCATCATATCACACTGCCCCTGCCTCCAGGGCCGCTCCGAGCCGGGGCAGTCACACTCATGTGGAAGTTAATTAGCAATAATGAGCCTTGAGGCAATGATAACTGGAATATCCAGGCTTGCACACGGGACACTTACGCAATCAGGTTCCCCATCCATCAGTCTCCTCCTGATCAGCTTCCAGCACTTCGATCCTTGTGATCCCCACAGTGTACAGTCCCCAAAGCCCTGACGGCGTCACGTGGTGCAGGGCAGCCCCCACTGCTCTCAGTGCACCCTTTAATCTTATTTATTTGCTTCTAATTTATACATATATATATAAAAATATATATAAAATTATTTTGTTTAAATTTCTATGGTACACAAAAGATGAGAAATGATGAAGACAGAAGTGTCTGTCTGAGTTTTTACAGCTCAAGTACGATTCCCCTGGGCTCGTCCCTGAGCTCGGGTGATGATGATGGAATGATTCCCATTGCAGGGAAGCAACGGTTTGCTCCAAAGCTGGATCATGTAGCATGGAAAAGGTGTTCCAGAGACACTCCCATCTGGAAACTGTGTTTGGGGTTTGAGGAGCGGCACTAGGGATTCCTGGGAGTGGGATGCCCCAAGCTGCTTCCCAGTGCCCAAGAGTTGCAGCATGGAATGTTCGCTCCTTCCTGGAGCTTTGTCCTGGCTCAGGACAGCTGATCTTGAACGATCCAGCCTGGGATTTGGCCTGTGGAGAGCTGCCCATGTCCTGGCCCCAGGTGTCCTGCCTGGGAGAGGGAGGATGCTCCCCACTGATCCCTGATGCCGCTGCCTGGGCTGGTGGCAGCACCAAAGTGTCCCGGGGGATTTGTCCCGCTCGGGCTGAGCTGGGTCTGTACAAGGGGCTGAAATGGAGCTCTTCAGAATGCCTTATTTTCCTTTTGCTGTGTCAATGCAAGTGTCCCCCGGGAGCTTGGGGCAGGGAGAAGCTCCAGCACAGGCTGTTCCCAAGCTGGACTGGGAGGTTCCCAGGCGGGGCAGAGTAGGGAGGGGGATGTTGCTCCCCAAGTGCTGGCACCGAGGGTCGTGCTGGGCTCTGGGGCCCTGAGGGGTCCCCTTTGTGCCCCCATTGCCTCGTCTGTCTGGGAACCCCCATCACAGACCCTGCACAGCTCCATGGAGCGTGGGGGAGCATGAGGAGCACCCCAACCCAGAAATCCCCCGGATTTTAGGCTAATGGAAAAAATTGCCCCATCTTCCAGAGATCATCTTATCAGCAGCACTTAACCAGAGCACCATCTCCTGGTCCTTCTGTTCCTCCTTGAGGATTTTAATGTCATTCCACTGTAAATGCTGTTGAATGTATTATTTTTTTTTTTTTGGAACAATAATGTGAGTGATCCCTCTTCTCCTACACGGAAATAAAACTTGGATTCGGGAGTTTTAAAAGCCATGGTGCTGAGATGGTCACTGGCTCCCCAGGGCTGCAGGTCCTGGAGGAGCTCTGGGTGTGAGAGGGGACATGGACACGGGGTGGAGCACCGGGAGGCATCCTGGAAGGTGGCACAGGAAGGCTGGGATGCAGGGAATGTTGCTGAAAGGAGGGGAGGGAGGTCCAGGGAAGTAGTGGTTCAGGGAAGGAGAAGGATCTGGGGAAGAAGTTGCCAAGGGGTCCAGGGAGGGAGGTTTGAGGGGCAGGATGGGCGGTGATCCCGGGGAAGTTGTCCAAGGCAGGAGGTCCAGAGAAGCAGGAGCATGGGAGATTATCTGGGAGCAGCAGTTTGAAAGAGAAGGAGAAGCAGGGCAGGGTTTGCCCCGGGAGGGAGATGGGCTAGGAGAGATCATGGGGTGGAGATGTCCTAGGGGAGTCTGGCCGACGGGAAGATGGTGGCCCGGAGAAAGAGGAACAGGGAATGAGGAACAGCGAATGGGGCTCCCGGGAAGGTACCCAGACACGGAGATTCCCTGGGGACGGTGGGGAGGAGCTGGCCCGGGGGAGCTGGAGGAGGGTCCGGGCAGGGGCTGGGAAGGCGGGTGGGGAATCCGGGCAGGCTGAGACCGGTCCCTGTGGGATGTTGCCAGGAGACAGGGACACACAGCCCTGCCCGTCCCGCTCCGGCCTCCTCTCTGCCGGCCCAGGTGAGTCGGGGTTTCGGAGGGGGGACCCCGGCACTGTGACCCTCCCGGTGCGCCCGGGGGGCTCCGGGGCGCTGGGCACGGCGGTGGCCCTGGGCACCTGCAGCTCCGGAGTGCAGCTCCAGTGCCCATGTCCTGGTCTTAGGGAAAAACAGCCCCCGGCCCCCATCACCCGCTGGCACCGCAGCTCCGGAGGCGCCTGGGCCGGCTGGGCTGTGTCGACCTCAGCACCTTCACTGAGCCCTGGACCAGCCCACCTGGACCAGCACACCTGGACCAGCACACCTGGACCAGCACACCTGGACCAGCTCACCTTTGCTCTGGCACGGACTTGCCCCATCCCCTCCAGCGTGCAGCGGTTTGGGAGCCCAGGGGGGTTCCTGCCCTGCCTGACCCCACTGGAGAACCAGCCTGGGGATTTCTGGCCCACCCCCAAGGGCTTTGAGACCCTCAGCACTTGTTTCCTCCTCTCTGCAGGACCCCCCAGGGTTTTCAGGACCCTGGATCTGGACCCTGCTGATGCCTGGCAAATCCAGGTGAGGAGTTCAGGAAGGGAGGGTTCCTCTGTGGGGCTCAGACGTGGGGGTGCAGATGCAGCACCAGCACTGGGGTGCTCCTGCCTTGTCCCCCCTGGTGAATACATCTGGCAGTGCCCCATTCCCTGTTCCATTCCCTGTTCCCTGCAGCACCACGTGTGGTTGTGCTCAGCGCTGGTGGCAGCGGGGACGGTGACATCCTTCCCAGCAGTGTCCTAGGATGGCCGGTGAGTGGGGACAGGGCACTCTGGGGCTTCCTCGGCTCTGCTTGGCCCCCCAGCCCCTTCTGCCAGTTCTCCTGCAGAGCAATGCCGGGCTGGGAATGATGATGGAGCAGAGGTTCAGGGAGCTGGGAAGAGGCTGGAGCCCCAGGAGAGGCTGAGGGAGCTGGAAAGGGGCTGAGCCTGGAGAAAAGGAGGCTCAGGGGGGACCTTGTGGCTCTGCACAACTCCCTGAGAGGAGGGGACAGCCGGGGGGGTCGGGCTCTGCTGCCAGGGAACAGGGACAGGAGGAGAGGGAACGGCCTCAGGCTCAGGCTGGGCCAGGGGAGGTTTAGACTGGATATTAGGGAAAATTTCTTCCTGGGAAGAGCTGACAGTATCTCTGCTCCATCCTGGATGCTGCCAGCCCTCCCTGGCACTGCACCCCCCGCCAAGCTGTGACGACCCTGGGAGCATCAAGGTCAAAATTACCCCGGTTTAAAATGAAAATAAGGATGATATTGTGGCTTTTCCTACTGAAAGCAGTTGAGGATCTTGAAGGAGAGGGTGGGATGTGTTCGGTGTCAGTGCTTTGGTGCACCCCAAGTGCACCTGATAAGTGCACCCTGGCTCCCTGATAAGAACAGGGATTGCCAGGCCCTCCGAGGTGGTTCAGATCCAGTAGGATGAGATGGCTCCTTGCCACTGGGGTGGGCTCATGGCTCTGCTGTCCCCCACAGAGCTGGCAGGACATGGTGCCGGGTGTGCCCGGTGTGACAGCCCTATCCCACGGGAAGAGGAGCACTCCTGGGCTCAGCTTCTGGGCTCCTGGCCCAGCCCTGGGCACTGTAGCAGCTCCAGCTCCATCTGCACCGAGGACTTTGCTGCCAGATTTTGGGAGGGAATGGTGGAGCCGCTGCTGTGCCAGCAGGAGCCTGCTGGGGATGTCCCCACGGAAGGAGCTCATCCTGGGCAGGACAAGTCCTTGTTCCCCACAGGGAGAAGCCTGGACATGGCGATGGAGCTGCGCAGACCCCCCTGGCAGGACAGGTCTCCATCCCGGAGCAGGAGGGAGAGCCTGGAGTCTCTGGGAGAGAGGATCTCCCGCCTGAGCCAGAGCCATGTGGGGGTGGCCCGGGGGGTCCCCTGGGCAGGCCCCTCTGCCCAGCCAGCCCCGGGCCACAGGGACTCGCCCCGTGGGGACCTATTGGCCACGGCCTTGCCTGGGCATTCCTGGAGAACTGCAGGGATCTCTGCTGGCAGGAGCAGGGCTGGGGCAAGGACAGGCTCTCCTGGCAGAAGTTTTCCCAGGGCCAGCAGTGCCCGAACCAGGGGACATCCCGCCCTGGGCGTGAGGCGACAGGAGCCACCAGCAGCTCTCTGGGGACGTGGAGGGAATGTCACCTTCTCTACAGATGGCACGGACAGGGAAGGAGCAGACAGCAGCAGGAGTGAGTCTGGGCTGGCCGTGGGGCACTGGGAGATGCTGGAGGAGGGTGCAGGGCTGTGACAAGCAGGGGAAGGGACATGGCAGGGCCAGGGACAGTGGCAGGGACCAGCCCCAGCTGCCTGTGGGGTTTCTGTGTGTTTGTGGGCTCCTCCCTCCCCCAAATGCCATTTTCCCTGCAGGTGCTGGCACAGCCATGGGAGCCCCCGGGCGATGGGGGTCACCTGTGTCCCCAGGGCTGCGTGGGGACCAGAAAGGGGGGCTGCCCACCAAGGTATGGCCCTGGGGTCTGGGCTTTGGGGTCTGCCACAGGCACAGCCCCAGCTGGGACAGGATGCATTGGTGGGGGGCAGGGATGGATGCAGGGATGCTCCTGGCTCCGGTTCTGGCTGGGATCTGGAGAGCAGCAGGATGTGGTCCTTGTGTCCCACGTGGTGGGCTCAGAAATGCACGAGGAAATGCAATGGAAAAAGGACAAATGGGATTGTAACCCCACTCCTGGATGCCAGGGGTTGGCAGGGCAGCTGGTGCCATGGCGCTGGTCCCTGCGGAGGAGCCAGGAGGGGACACCAGGGCTGGGATCTGGTGCCAAGCCTTGGAGCCAAGGGCACAGAGCCAGGTACGGGAGCTTCAGGGACGGGTCCTGCACCGAGGCTGGAGCAGAAGGTGGCACTGGCAGCCCCAGAGGGGATGGGCACCCTGAGGGCAGAGCTGGGCTGTGGCGTTACTGGGGATGTGGGTGACGGTGTCCCTGGCACAGGACTGGCCTGGCACTGCTGGGACACGCCTGGGACACCCATCAGCGGTGCCACACGGACCTGCAGAGGATGGTGAGGTGACCCCGAGATGGCCCAGGCAGGGGTTGGCCTGGCACTGCTGCAGGGGGCAGGGTGAGGCTGGGGGGGCTGTGCTGGCCACGGTTCTGCTCTGCTGCTCCTGGGTGTGATGGGAGGGCCAGAGCTGGCTCCTGGAAAAGGTAAGGATGTGGGAATGGGAAAAGAGGAGTTTTTTCCAGTCTTGGCAGGGAGCCTGTGTGGGCCAGGAGCGGCTGGACAAGGAGAAAAGGAAAACAGCAGCTTCACAGGAGAAACTGGAGCTGCTGGAGGTCAGAGCGCTCCCGGTTTTCCAGAGGGGCCAAGATCCCACCGAGGGGCTGTGGGAAGGAGCACACATCACACCCCTGTCAGCAGCTCAGGCCCTTCCAGCAGCCCATGGGAAACATTCCGTGCCACCCAAATTCCTAAAGAGCCAAGCTGGATTTATCAGCAGAGAGGTTTTATTGAGGGACTGAGGCTTTTAGGAGAAGAATTTGTTGGGAAAACCACCCGTTGTGGCTGTAGGCAGACTGGGGTGACTGTCTGCAGGTCAGAAGGTCCCTGGAGAGCCTGGGCAGAGGCAGGGAGAGCTGGAATGTTGGGAAGGGCAGAGAAACAGGCAGGGCTTGAGGCGGGGCTGAGAATTCCTGGGCACTGACCCACCAAACCTCAGCTCTTCTCCAATGGGCATCAAGGCTGGGGTGGTGCCACCCTGGCCAGGAGGGCCCTGGGCATCCTGCCTGGACACTGCCCTTGGGAAGAGCCCTCCAGGAGCTGCGGGTGGCCCGGGGCAGCCCAAGGGTGACGTGACTCCGGTTGTCCTGCAGAGGCTGCGGGAGCTGGAGCGGGACAGCCTCTCCCTGCTGCAGCAGCGGCTGCGAGTGCTGCGCCGGCTGCACGGGCTGCTCCAGAGGGACAAGCTGGAGACCCTTCGGCAGCTCCAGGAGGCGCTGGAGCAGGTCAGAGAAGGCAGGAAGGAGCGGTGGGGGTGTGGGGCAGCTGCCCGGACACACCCAGGGCCAGAGCCGGGGCTGTGGCTCCCGCAGGATCAGCCGGGGGGGCACAGCAGCCCAGATGTGCGGATCCTCTGAGGCCACCCAGAGGTTTTGTCCCTCCCAGGAGAGGGGCTGGTGGGGACAGTGGTGTGGGCGGCCCGGACTGTGCTGGGGGCGGCTCGGGGGACAGGAGGGGCCCCCGGGTGTTTCTGTGCTCGTTCTGCTCCTTCCAGACCTCTGCTCAGCCCTGGGGGCTCCAGATGTTCCCTGGAAGCTCCGACCTGGCTCCAAAGCTTTCCTAGCAGGGGCTGAGTGGGCTCGGGGGCAGAGCTGCTCTGATCCCTCTCTCCCTGTTCCTCCAGGATCGGGCCGGCAGGAGCGCCCGGCGGGAGCATCTCCGGAGCCGCCCGCGGGATGCGGCGGTGCCGGGGCGGGTTTGGGGCTCCCCGGCCCTGGGGACCCCCCCGCTGGCCCCGTGGGGACACGGCCCCCGCCCCAGCAGTGCCGTGGGACCGGGCCCCTCGCCGGCAGCCCTCGGGTGGGTCCCAGGAGCCGCCCGGGAGGACGGGGGGGTCCCACTCGTGCGACCCTCCCTCCCCGTCTCCTCCCGCTCATCCCTGCCCTCCCCCAGCCGCGCTCTCCACGTCCTGCGGGGGCTCCGGCAGCAAATCCAGCGGCGCCTCGGGCAGTGGCAGAGCGTGGAGGGAGCCCTGGGAGCCGCTGCACAGAGGAAGGAGGTGATGTGGGGTGGGGAGGGAAGACGTGGAGTCCGTGACAGCATCAGCCCTTGGAGGAGCCCACATTCCCCATCCTTGGAGCGTTCACTTTGGAGAGGAGGGCGGGGAGATGCCGGCCCCTCTCCAGCCCCTGCGTGGGTGGCGGGGAGTGGGGCCAGCCGTGTTCGTGTCCCCGTGCAGGAGGGCGAGCAGAGGCAGCAGCCTGAGAAGGCCCCAGCTCCAGGAGCCCCGAGGGAGCCCCTGACCCAGGTGAATGCCCCAGGCCCTGTTCCGGCGCTGAGCTGGGGTTCAGGTGGAGCTCCAGGCCAGGTCTCAGGGGCTGGGGTCTCAGAGAGCCTCGGGGACCCCCAGATCACCGCCAGTGGCTCCGTGTCCAGCACTGTCTGGTGAAATGTCCACCAGGTGACACGGATGTGTGTCCTGCCACCTGGAGCTGCCCCACGTGGCCATGGCTGATCTCCAAACCACGGGGAGCCAGGAATGTGTGGGCAGGATCCTCCTGGAGCTTCCAAAGCTGGGCTGACCTGACCCTTCCCTCTCTCGTGCAGAGACAGAGGGAACATTCCCATCCCGCCCGCTCCCTGTCCCCGAGCTCCATTCCCGGCTGGCGCGGCCGCGGCTCCCCGGGGCTCCTGCCCCACCTCCGGCACCGCTTCCAGGAGCTGCAGCTGGAGAAGACCCAGGACATGGGGAACCCGCCTGCCCGGGGGGGACACTTGGGCCGGGGGCAGCCCGGTGGGGTGGGGACTCCCCCTGTGCCCCAGCCCCGCTGTGAGCCAAGGGCAGGCGGAGGGGCAGAGCTGGAGCACAATTCCTGCCGGGAACAGCGGGGCTGTGGCCTCAGGCGGGTCCCACACCACGGCACCGGGGAGCCCAGGGGCGTTTGTTGATCCTGAGGGAATCACGAGGGATGGGCACGGAATCCCGAGAACCTCTGCAGGGATCGGGCACGGGGCTCCCGGCTCCTCTTCCTGCTCCGCAGCTCCTCCTCTGCCCAGGCTCCATCTCCCACTCTGGGATAGAGCCGGAGGCAGCTAGGACGTGGCATTTCCTTTTCTGCTCCACCACAAGGACACCAGCTGGATATTTGGGAAAAATTCCAAGCTGAAAAGAAGGTTAAACTCCGGCCCAGGCTGCTCAGGGCAGTGGTGGAACCACCATCCCTAGAATTGTCCAAAAAATGGGACACAGCCTTAATGATTCCATGATTCTGGGTGTTCCCCCTGCACACTGAGGTCCCAGTTATGGAATTACAATAGGCAGAACAAAGCTCCTGCAAATTCCTTAAGAAGCACCACGAGGTTGTGACGGATCTTGGAGCTGCCAAGTGCCCTTGGACAAGTGGGATCTGCCCACAAAGGAAGGCTGAGATCGCAGAGAAATTTATTGAAAAAACCCAAAGGGAATTGTTTGGCTGCTTTAATTTAATTTGGAAAAGGAGAAACCCATTCCTCACTCTCAGCACATCTCCTTGGGAAATGCTGGTTTTAATTTGCAGGAGAATATCCAAGGAAAGTTTCTCCACGTGAAAAGGGGGAAATGGGAATTTCTTGCAGGATTTTATTGCTGTGCCTTGTTCCAGGGAGAGGGAGGGGATGAGGATTGAAATATCTATGTGCTTTATTTCCAGTGCAACATAGAAGTGAGTTTTATTATGTTTCTCTGCAATGTGGGATCAGGGAAAATCTGGAATCCCTCAGGATGCTTGGCCGGTCCCTGGCTGAAGTTCAGGATTTATTATTTTGCTTTTAAGTTTCACAACCAGAGCAGTGCCACAAACACATTTTTATACAGAGCTTTTCATTAAACCCCAAATGTTTGCAAGGTTCCAGGAATGTCTCTGCCAACCTCAGGGTTCCTGGACATGGATGACACCAAGGGACACAAAATTGATCCTTCAGCAGAAGATTGCTGGAGAAATGGGAAATGGTTCCCAAATCCCTGAATGCTCACAGCCAGAACTTCATCCCGGGGGATTTTCCGCCTTGTCCGAGTCCCAGGTGTTCCCTCATGATGTCACAGAACCAGGGAATGCTGGGGACACCTCTGGGGCTCAGTCTGGGGTGGGGGGGCAGGGACATGGGGTGCAGGGTCCCAGACAGTGCAGGGATCCAGTTTTGGGGTGCAGGGTCCTGGTGCTGGTGCCTGGGTCCAGGTCCATATGCAGGGTCCTGGATCCTTTGGAGTCTTCCCACTGCCACAAGAACGTGAAATTTTTCCCCAGGGAAAAAAAAAAAAAAAAGGATAAAAAGGATGTGATTTAATGGATGTCTTTGGTTTGATTCTGGAGTGGGATGTGTCCTTTCCAATGGGAAGTGAGCTGGGAATGCTCTTGGGATGGAGTTTCACAGCCCTGTGGTGCCATTGGGATTTTGGAATCAATGGAACACTTTCCTGAGAGGAACCTCTAAAGGAGGCATGAGGCAGCAGATGGAGTCAGACTTCTAAAAACATCCATGAATTCACCTTTCCCCACCCCGATTTTGGACCCTTTTTTCCATCCTGGGATGCAGCTGGAATGTGCTCAGCATGGACACCTGCAGCCACTGCCTTGTTTTGGAGCCATTCAGGGGATCCCAGGGACTGCTTTGCTCCCTGGCCAAGGGAAGGGTTGCTGATGCTGTTAAAGGGTCTGAAGTGCAGCACTTCCCAACAGCTGGGAATTCCTCATCCTCTGCTCTGGAGCCAGGCTGGGAGAGCTGGGGGTGCTCACCTGGAGAGGAGAAGGCTCCAGGGAGAGCTCAGAGCCCCTGCCAGGGCCTAAAGGGGCTTCAGGAGAGCTGGAGAGGGACTTGGGACCAGGGATGGAGGGACAGGACACAGGGAATGGCTTCCCACTGCCAGAGGGCAGGGATGGATGGGATATTGGGAAGGAATTGTTCCCTGGGAGGGTGGGCAGGCCCTGGCACAGGGTGCCCAGAGCAGCTGTGGCTGCCCCTGGATCATTGGCAGTGTCCAAGGCCAGGCTGGACAGGGACTGGAGCAGCCTCATCAGCCCCAAATGAAAACAAACCTCCCTAATTCCCACTTTTCCTGGGCAATCCTGGTTCATCACCTCAATTCCTTTGTTGGTGATGATGAACTCCAGCCATGCCACAGGGAACAGGGTGGGTTTAGGGAGGGATATTGACCACCTGCTGATCAATTCCTACTATTCCAAGGCAATATCAGCCTGGAAAAGATATTTTTATTCTCCTGGTTAATTATTACCCACAGTAATGAGGGTGCAGCAGCGCTGAACTAAAGGTGCATTTGTTGTCTTCTTCCTAATTCCAGGAATTCCTGTAGGATGCTGCTCCAGCAGAGCATTTATTCACATTTTAAGACATTTTGTAACTAAACTCCTTTGAAAGGCACAAGTGGCAATGAGTATTTTACTCCAGAGGGTAACTCTGCTTGGAAGGGGATTTTGGTGGTCCCACAGCAAAAATTCCCACCCATCCTAGAGAATTCCACCCCTTCCACTCCTCAGGCTGCCCATCCCCAAGGAGCCCTGCTCCCTCCGGTGTATGTTTTGTTGAAATCCCATCATTTCTATGGAATGGCTGGGATTGTTGTTCAGTCCTCGACCATTATTGCCCATTAAGCAGGGCCAATTAATTATCTTAATTTCAGCATAATTAAATTTATTAGATGCATTTTGTAGTCCCACTGAACACCCCCTGTTATCATTTATGGCTCTGGCAGCCAATTATTGGGGTTTTCTTCTCATTCCTATTCTCCATGGATGCTCCCAGCTAGTTGTGCCCATGGTGAGAAATTCCCACCTTTCCTGGGAAAATTGGGGTCATGAGGGTGGAAAAGGAGGAAATTTAGCATTGGCTGATCCTGGAAGTGCTGCCCATCCCTGGCAGTGTCCAAGGCCAGGCTGGATTTGGCTTGGAGCACCCTGGGATAGTGAAAGGTGTCCCTGCCCATGGCAGGGGGTGGGATGGGATGGGCTTTAGGTCTCCCCCTCAGGAATGTTCTTTCATCCCTTGTGGAAGGAGAGTAAGAGGGAAAAAAACAAAGCAAACCCACCCACCCAAGCAGGAGCAAAGAAAATATTTTTCCACTTGGTTGATATGAGAAACTGGATGGAAAATTGAATGGAAAAAGGAAATAGGAACAAAAGGAAACCACCGAAATCACATGGAAAAAGATGGAAAATGATGGGAAAGAAATAAGAAAAATGAAAAGCAATATCTGCCACCATTTTGTCGGGGGAGAAATGATAAGAAAAGAGATGAAAGTTTTGCTGCCCTGCTGGGATTGAGGATTTTGACAGCCAGCGAGCAGCAGAGCAGGGAAATGGCCCCACTTCCCAGTCCCTGAGGGAAGGAATAGGGGAAAAATCCCTTCCCTTTTCCCCCAGGAAAAAAAAAAAAAAAAAAAAAAAAAAAAAAAAAAAAAAAAAAAAAAAAAAAAAGGTAAAATCTGGTGAAAAAACTTTTCTACACTTTACTGAAAAAAGGGAAAAACTCTGAAGAAGATGAGGGAAAAAAAAGGGAGAATAAATTAGAAAAAAACTGTGGAAATAAGAAAAAAATCATTTAATGGAATTCGGAGAGCAAGATCTCTTGTACAGCAGCACTGACACAAAACCAGGACACACGGCTGGGTTTGAGCAGGACTGGGAGAAATCTGGGAATTAGCATTGGGAGAGCTGAGCAAGGAGGGGCTGGGGGAGTGGAAGGTGCTTGGAGCTGACACATGGAGCAGTTTGGGAGATCCCAAAGCAGGGCCTTGCACACGGAGCTTTACCGGGCACCCTGGGACAGTGGGAGGTGTCCCTGGCCTTGGCAGGGGCTGGGACTGGGTGGGATTTAAGGTCCTTTCCCACCCAAACCATTCCATGGATCTGCGAAATCCTGGAGAATTCCTGATGCTTCCTGGACAAAGGGCAGCAAATTGTAACATCTACCAAATATTTTCAAAATGTGGGATACTCATAGAAGGCAGAGCTCTGGAATTCCCACCAGGAATTTCAGCCTGAGCACCTCTGGGGGTGTTTGGGGGAATTTGGGGGTGTTTAGGGAGGGGTCCAACCCTAAGGCTCAGGGGACCACCCTTTGTGTGCTGCTGATTTTTAGGAGCTGCCGTTTGTAGGAAAAGAAGGTTTATTACCTTTTTTCCCCCCTTTTAAAAATCCAATTCCCTGCAGGAGCTGCATCCAATGGGTGTTGGAATCACGCAGAGCTCCTGTTTTAATTAGAACCGTGGAAAATCTGGCAATTAGGGAAGGAGTCAGAACAGCCCTGCAGTCACTGAACGCTGCACTGGAACTGCAGCTGCAGCCTCAGAGCCCAAACCAAGTCCCAGACAGGCAGAAAATTCCCAGAACAGCATCCTGGGGTCTTTTCCTTCCCATGGCCACACACACAGGATCCATCCTGCCTAAAATCAGTCTGATAAAAGCCAGTGTGGTTCTAGAAGCAAGGCCGGGGTTAAAGCTGGGCATTTATTCTCTGCACAATTCGCAGATGGAGAGCTGTGGTGCCTTGTGGGAGGCTCTGTGCTCATCCCAAGGGTTAAGTGGAAGCTTTTCCTTTGAGATAATTCCCGCTGGGGCCGAATCGCGGTGCGGGGAGCAGGGAGCAGCCCCGGGCGGCTCTGCAGGGATGCTCCGTCCCACTAGATGGCAACTTCGCTCTGCGCAAGGCGAGCTCCGGCCGGAGCGCTCGGGAGCCGCAGATGGGATAAAAACCCGGCAGCCCCCGCTCCACTGGAGACTCGAGGGGTTTCCTCCTCCGAAAGCAGCGGGATCCAGATGTGCAAGGCACGGTGACACCTCTGGATCCAGCGGAATGGCTTTGGGTGGGCACAGCTGGGTCTGCAGGGAGGGATGGAGCGTTCCTGGCTGGGAGCCGTGCCTGAGCACATCCCCAATGTGCCAGCCTCCCTCTCTTTGGGAAAGCTGCTCTTCCCAAACGCTGCCTTTGGGATTTGTCAGCCTGAGCCAGGGGGGTCTCTGCAAGAGGGTGGAGTGGAGAAACGGCACCTCCCGGGGTTCAGATCCACAGGATCCTTCCCACACTCCATGTCTGAGATCCAGACCTTGGGTGAAACACCCTAAAGCCAAAGCCTAGGCCTGGGCTTGTCGTAGGATCATGGAATATCCCGAGTTGGAAAAGACCCCCAGAAATCACCCAGCCCCACCCCTGTCCCTGCCCAGACCCCCCAACAATCCCCCCTGTCCATCCCTGGCAGCGCTGTCCAAACGCTCCTGGAGCTCTGGCAGCCTTGGGGCCGTGCCCATTCCCTAGGGAGCCTGGGCAGTGCCCAGCACTGGACATCTGTGACCCCCAAAGGAGGGATAAGGAACAGGTTTCCCTTTTCCCTGGCGTTTCCACGTTTCCCTGGGCAGGTCTCCCCCCATTCACCACTTCCAACAGAGCAGCTTTGCTCTACTCTCAGGTGGGTTTGAACAGAGCAGATCTATCCCAGAGCACATCCTCCATCCCAGGGAAACTCTGTGTGGATTTTTCCCCACACAGCCGAAGCAACGTGAGGAAAAATCTTCTCCATAAATCAGGAGATTTCCATGTCCAGCCTCACTGGGACTTTTAGAGCAGGACACAGTCCTGTCCTTCATGTTCATCCCTGCTGGCACCTCTTGGACCACTCCTGCTGCACAGAGGCTGCTTTAACCCATCTCAATCCTGCTTGGAGTCACAGCCAGCAGCAGGAAGAGGGAATTGTACCTGACCCTCCATGATCCTCATTCCTACAACACATAGAAGATGTTTCTTCTTCCAGAGGCACAGGGCATTGCTGGCTCCTGTGCACCTGGAAAAGGGAAAAATGGGGCTGGAAAAGTGTTAAACACTCCAGGCATGAATGCTGATCCTCGCTGGCACTCAGGGGTTGCTCGCACGGAGCCCAAGGAGAAACCCGAGGCTGCTCCGTCCCCCAGAGCAGGGGGAGGCGGCACTGAAGGAGCAGCGGCACCTTCAGTGACAGTGACACAGTGACCAGAATGTTAATGCTGGCACAGCTCCCTCTCCCAGGTAGGAAGTGCTTCTAACAGCATGGCAAATCCCATTTTTGCTGGATACAAATTCCACCAAACAGCCAAAGCCTCAGTGAAATGCTCGACGAGGCTGGAATTGAATTGGAGCTGTAGGAGACAGGCAGCAGCTCCGAGATGGGGGCTGGGGGGGAATGTGAGCCTGGGACAGGGGCAGGGAGATTTTGGGAGCACAGCTGAGGCTCTTGGAGGAGAAGAAGAGCATGGAGGAGAATAAGGATCTGCATGGGGAAGAGCGAGGGGATGTGGGGGAAGCTGAAGCTGGGTCTGCCCCATCCCTGGAAGTGGCCAAGGCCTCTGCTGCCTCCAGCCTCCAGCCTTGCCTGGTGAGCAGCACATGGAATCCTCGAAACATGGAATGGCCTGGGTGGGAAGGGACCTAAAACTCATCCAGGTCCCACCCCTGCCCTGGGCAGGGACACCTTCCACTGTCCCAGGCTTCTCCAAGTCCTGTCCAGCCTGGCCTTGGGCACTGCCAGGGATCCAGGGGCAGCCACAGCTGCTCTAGGCACCTGTGCCAGGGCCTGCTCACCCTCCCAGGGAACAATTCCTTCCCAATATCCCATCCAAAACTCTCCTCTTTTAGTTTAAAACTTGATCTATTACTCTCTGCCCATGTAAAAATTCCTCCTTGATGAAGATTTGGCTGCTGCTCCTGCAGGATCTGGGTTGCCCTGGTGGTTATCCTGGGGAAAAGGAGGCAGCAGAGGAAGGAGGGCTGGATCAACACCATTTCAAGTCCTGGATCCTCCATGAGGATCATCCTCCACACCATCCATAGGACCCTGCATCCCTCCAGTGCCCACTGGAATTTCAGGCATTGCCTTCCAGGGGTATTTTCTTTCCCAAATACACCTGAGCAGGAAGCTGGAATAATCCAAAGGACAGAATGAAGAGGATCAAACTGCAGCAGAGACCCACTGCAGGTTTCCAGGAAAAAGGAGTTTCCAGGAATCCTCAGTCTGGAAACCTTGATGGGGGACGAGTCAGAAAATGTGGCTCAAAGTGATGTCTCGGTGGATGAAGTTATAAAACAACCTGACAAAATAAACGGTAACACTCGGGTAGTGCCGGCTGGTTCTCATTCCAGAGCTCCAAAGGAATTCAAGGATGAAATAGCTGAGCTATTAACAGCATTAACTCTGCTGTGAGAGCTCTCACTTAACATCTTCTCACCATCAGATGGAAAGAAAGCAGTGAGACCTTGATAGGAAAAAAATGCTCCTGAGCAGCTCCAGGAACAGCAGGTTATTAAAAGTGATGTTCAAATGAGGTAGAACTGCACTAAGGAGGGGAATTAGGGAGCATGGGAGACCAGCTCCTGGGAAATTCAACCAGGCTTTTGTCCTGGAGTTTCTGAGGGAGGCAGCAAGGGAGGAGATCAAGTGGCCCAGAGATCCAATAGGCATAATCTACTTGACTTTCCTGAGGATTTTTACCAAGCTCTCAAATCAAAGGACATGTAATAACTTCAAAGACACATTGTCACAGGGGCATGGAGTGACTGGGACAAGGGGGATGGATTAAAGGTGAAGGAAGGAAGGTTTAGATTCGATATTGGGAATAAATTCCTCTCTGGAAGGGAGGGCAGGCCCTGGCACAGGGTGCCCAGAGAAGCTGTGGCTGCCTCTGGATCCCTGCAGTGTCCAAGGCCAGGCTGGACAAGGCTTGGAGCAGCCTGGGACAGTGGAAGGTGTCCCTGCCTGTGGCAGGGGTGGGAATGGATGAACTTTAATGTCCCTTCCCACCCAAACCATTCTGGGATTCTGTTTCAGGCTCAAGAATCCTAAAGTCCCTATGAAATGAGAAGGAAAGTTCTGCTTGAGGTGATCAGGATAAAGACTGGGAAGCAGAGGAGAAGGAGAAGTTCAGGCTCCACAGGGATGAGCTCCACAAGACTTGACCTTCATAATGTTTGAAAGTCTAAGCTCCAGACTGAGCCCACAGCTGAGACCTGAGCCCGACTGTCCCATGTTTGGACAGAAGACACAATGAATTCTGAGTGAGTGCCTGTGGAGCTTGGACAGCCTCAGCCAATGACGAAGATGAGACACCAGGGCCAAGCCTGGAATGAGAGCTCCTGGACCTGGTTCCATGTGCTGGTTCTTCCGTGACCTCTGCACTCCTCTGGCTCCTGGATTATCCCAAACAGTCCTGCCCTGGATCTTTTTCCCTGGAGCAGCAATAAGCACAGTGGTCAGTGCTCAGGGAAAACTTGGAGAGAAGCACCAGCCTGGAGAGATGAGAATTCCTTGGCTCCAGCTGCCTGTGCCTTGGGGGTTCCCTTTGGCCTCTCTTTAATAGCTCTGCACCCAACAATGCCTGGCTTTCCTTCCTTATTGCTCCTCTCAGTAAATCCTCTGCCCTGTGCCTCTGGAAGCTGGGATGAGGACAGGGAAGATTCCCAATTTCCTGCTTGCAGCTGAACCTCTGTGTTTTACCAGGGTGGTTCCTTTTCATTCCCTGCCTGTCCCCACCATTCAATTTTTCAATTTTTCTGACCCCTGCAAAGAGCTGTGCTGACATTTCCTCAGAAATGTCCCTCATAACTCCAGCCCTCCCTCCTGAGTGGGGATTTTTCAGAGCCCATTATGGTCCATTTGGAGTCAGGGTTGGTTTCCCCTGTGTGCATCCATTTCCATTTGTCTCCTCTGAATTCCAGCTGCCGCTCTGTCACCCTCTCAGTCACTATTACGAGCTCCTCCCAGAATTCTCTGCAGGCAACCCCAGCCTTTTCCACCTTCAGTAACTCAGCCCTGCAAATCTGGTTATGATTCCATCCTTTCCTTCACAGACCATGGAGAAGTGTCCTGCCTTCAGCAGAGATCCCTTCACAATCCACCTCCTTGCACTCCAGGAACCAAGAGCTTATTCCTGTCCTTTGCTTCCTGCTTTTAAAGACTTTTTTGTTTTAGAGTTTTTAGCCATTTTTAGCCATTTTAAAGCCATTATAGACATTTATCTATGAGAACCTTCTCTTTTCATCTGAGATCATCTCCAAGGCTTTGGGGAGACCACGTTCCTGCTCCAGCAGCAGATTCATGAGTGTGCTGAGGTGTTCAGCACCCCTTGGTGCATCTTTCCCCAAATCCTCTCCCACTTTTCCCATGGGCCCATGCAGGACTTCAGCATTTGCAGTTTTCCTTGGCAAGAAGCTCAGCAAACCCAATTCCTGTTGCATGAAGAAAGAGGGGTTTTGTTTGTTTTGACCTTGATTTCTGCTTGTTTCTCCTTTTCCTTCTTCAGGAGCAGAATCAAAAGCCGAGTCCTTGATGTCCTCTCATGATTTTGTTGACTTCTTCCATAGCTTTGTTACAGCAAATCCCTTTTCTCTGCTCGAGAATCTCATCCTCCAGTTTTCCTCATGCAAAACTATTCCAGACCTTTGACCACCTCCTTGTGCCCCTGTTTTCCTGGCTCTGCTGTATCATGGAACGGGATAGAAGGGATCCTAAAAACCATCTTGTTCCATGTGTCTGAGGTGAGGAGGTGACCACGGCACCAGAGGCCAAGGGCATGGCCCAGCCTAGGATTTACATGGCTCTGGAATTGCATTTCCATGGATCAGATCACTTCCATGGATCAGACCACTTCCCACAGATCATCACCATTTCCTACAAGGTTTTCCATGAGCCACCCTGGTTGTGTTGCCATCCCTGCTGACTGACTTGACGCTGCAGATGCTCCCTGACAAGGATCTCCCTCCATCCTCGGGCAGTTCTGGGCTCCTCCTGTCCCCGTGAGTCACCTCCAGCGCTGCCCTCCCGGCTCTGCTCCGTGATTGTATCCTGTGATTTACAGGGCTCCTCGCTCCTCTCCCTGCCCAGAGCTGTGCTCTGACTCCCTCTCCTTCCCTCAGAATTTTACAGCTCTTGGGCCCCCATTTCTCTTCACAAACCAATCTGCAGTGCTGTCCACTGGGTTGCTTTGCTCCCTGCTTGTGAAAGACATCAATTTCATTATTAATTTTGGCACTTTTTAAAGAAGGATGTGAAGCCCTGAATCACATCCCAGTCACAAGAGCAGAGTGATGCTCATGAGTTGTGTTCTGGCTCAGGTCATCTTTCAGGAGACACTCAAATGCTGCATTATTTGGTGCCTGCTGGGGTTCCACAGCCTCTTTATAACATCTCAGTGGTCATTTGCCGCAGAAAATGTTCCCTCACAGGAGGCTGGAGGAGATTTGTGCCGGGCACTTGGCTCCGAGGAGGAGCAAGGAGATGCAATCAGGATGAAGCTCTAATACCTGATATTGCAGGAGATAACAAGAATAGCTGGGCTGTTTGGGCTGAGCTGCCACCCTTTACAAAGTGGATGCAACCTCTGTTTCCATCCTCAGTATGGTTTTTTTCCCCCTATTGAGCTGGTAATGGCTCCTTTGGAACCCTTGGAATGGAGGTTTCTTTACCAAGTGACCTGTGAAATATTTCTGACTGAAAGCTCCTCCCAGAGCCAGAGAATCGATTTTCAGATGTCTCAGCAATTCCCCTGAGAGAGCAGCTCTCCAGGACTCCTTGTTTTTTTGTTTTTGAGACAGTCCAACATGGAGATAACAAGGGAAGGCACCTTGCCCGTGGAGACGGAATTTGGCTGACAATATCCTGATAATCTCATTCCCTCAGGACCAGCACTGCTCCCTGCTGACCCCCTTTGTGTCACCTCTCAGGGGTCAGGAGCACAGCAGGAAGGGAGGGGACCCTTCAGACCATTCATGTATCAAACTCCTTGTCCATCATAAAGGCATATTTCAAAAAACTCATGGAACAGAACCTGGCCACTGTTCAAAGCACTCCTGTAGGAGATAAATTGTTGATAGGCACAAAATCCATGTGGGGAACAGAGATCCAAAGGATCTCCAAGGCCCAGAACCCAGGGCTTGCATTCATTGAAATTATTTTTCCTATGGATTCAGCCTTCTGCTTTGCAAAGTCAAGGATGCTCCCAGATCAAGCCCAGTGGCTCTGAGCTGCCTGCAGGAATGTTTGATTTATGGAGCCATGTGTGAGATGCTGACAGGGACCCCCTTTAGCTGACCACACAGAGCCTTTCCTGAGATGTGATCAAAAATTCATGTTTGAACCTGTGCACTCACCCATCCCCTCATTAATGATTGCAGCAGGCAGAGCCTTGGTGCTGACTTTGGGCTGAGGTTTGTCTCCTTGAAACTCAAGCTCATGAAGTGTCTGAACTGCTCAGAGCTGCAGATTGTTCTTGTCTTTGCCCCTCACAAGGTCTCACACAAGGAAAGGTTGGGGTTTGACCACGGCACATCTGCAGCAGTTCGTGTTCAAGCTCATCCCACCCCCTCAGGGTTGGTATTTTGTGGGAAGACTCAGAGGAAACTCCTCTGTCTCTGGCCAGCAAGAGCTGTCCTGGCTCCCCTGGGCTTCTCCCTTGGGCAAAGTCCTGTGTGAGAGCCACAAAATTATGGAAAAGCTTCTCCCAGCACTGGGAGCTCTTGCTGAACTCTTCACAGGGCTGCTCTGCATCAGTGCCTGGGGTGCTGAGGGTCCTTCCCCACCAGGGGAGTGAAGGCAGGGCTGTTCCTCATGGAATCATGGAATCACTGAGCTGGTTGGGTTGGAAAAGCCCCCTGAGAATCTCAATCCAACCGTAAACCAAGCACCACAATGTTTCCCACTGACCCATGTCACAGGTGCCACATCCATGTGGCTTTTAAATCTTTCCAGGGATGGTAACTCTGCCACTGCCCTGGGCAGCTTATTCCAGGGCCTGACCACTTTCAGTGGAGGAATTTTCCCAAAATCTACTCTGACCCTCCCCTGGCCCAGCCTGAGGCCGTTCCCTCTCCTCCTGTCCCTGTTCCCTGGCAGCAGAGCCTGACCCCCCCGGCTGTCCCCTCCTGGCAGGAGTTGTGCAGAGCCACAAGGTCCCCCCTGAGCCTCCTTTTCTCCAGGCTCAGCCCCTTTCCAGCTCCCTCAGCCCCTCCTGGGGCTCCAGCCCCTTCCCAGCTCCGTTCCCTTCCCTGGACATGCTCCAGCCCCTCCAGGTGTCTCTTGTCAGGAGGGTCCCAGAGCTGCCCCAGCACTGGAGGTGCCCCAGCAGTGCCAGCACAGGGGACGGGCACTGCCCTGCTCCTGCTGCCACCCCAGGGCTGGATCTGTCCCTCTGCAGAGCACAGGGCCACCAGAGGCAATGTTAGGGACCAGCATCACTTTGCAAGTTAAATTAGGGAGACACTTCCAGTGTTTTTGGAGGGTCTGTAGAGCCCCTTTTCTTTTTAACAATGTAAATCCTTGTACTGGAGGCTTAATTCCAACTAATGGGGGAGAGATGGAGTCAAAACATACAGAATTTGCCTTTTTCGGAAAAAATTATCACTTTGAGGAGTGCAAAACTTGGAAATAATGAGGAAAAAAATTGTATTCAAACACAAATACACAAAACACAAGCAGGAACATCTCAGGGTTTCCCCTGTACCTGCCCTGTGAGGCTCAGCTCTGAAGGATGCTCTGAATGTGTTCCCTGCCCTGCCAGGCTGGCAGTGCCCTACCAGTGCTCCTGCACTGCTGGGAGATGCACTGGATCCCATGGATCCACACTGTGGGGCTCTTATCCCACCTCGTGGAAGGATTCTCCAGGAGCCAGAGCTGAGCCTGGCTGGGCCCTTCCTGCAGCTGCATTTGTGGTGAGCACTTCCTGATCTGCAGCTCTCTTTGACTCCCTCAGGTGTGCAGTGGCTCTGGCTGGTTCTCCCACTGAATTCCAGCACCTTGGCTGCCACTGGGGCTGGAGCCAGGAGCTGAGGTTTTCCTGATGCTCATCTGTGGAGGAGGCAGCTGAGCCTTTTTTGGGGGGTCTGATTTTGGAAGGTGGCCTGAACAAGGAGCATCTTCCCAGTGCCTTGGGATGATGCCTGGCACCGACTGGAGCTCGGATGATCCCAGCTCCAGGTGTTTGCACCCTGTTTATTGGGATGGCACCTCTGGGCTTCCCAGCAAGATCCTGCTTCTCCCTGCTCCCTCCTCTCTTCCCAGGTTTATGGAATCCGAGCAGCATCCTGAGCTGGATCAGCCCAGACTGGCTTTGGGATGCAGCAGCTTTCAGCAAGGCAGGGCCAGAATTTTGGAATGATTCAGGTGCTCAGGTTACCTAAACCTTTCCCTGCCTCTATCCCTCTACTCCCTCCCTCCCACTGCCTGCCCGGTGCTGGGGACATGCTTCCAGAGGCAATTCCTTCATGCAGGAGGAATGTCACCCATCCTGAGTGTGTCCCAGCACTCTGTGAACTTGTGGACAGCTGTTTCTCCCTCCCTGGCACAGGCAGCTGTGGGGGGACAGCTCTGTTTTCCCCCTTTTCCTGCCAAGGGTTAATTCCCCCTTCAGTGCCAGAGCCAGGAGAGGTTTCCAGGAGCAGAACCCACACCATATGCCCAGGATTTAGCTTTATAATCATCCTGGCTTTAGCAACAAAGCTGGAAAGAGAAGCATTTTTGTGTTTATTGGACATAAGAAGATCTCGGTGGTTAAGAATCCACGGGGCTGAAAATAGGAAAAGAAGAAGAAAAAATAAAGCAACAAACTGTTTGATAAGCCTGAAAGACTTAAGAGCTGGAATCTGCATCTGTGTTGCCCAAAATATCTTGGATAAAGCTGCTGGGATGGGGGGAGACATGTGAGTTGTGCCACCCCACTGGTCTTGCCCAGGAACACGAATCCTTTCATCCTGCCAGGATCACTTTCAAGTGGACTCTAAGCCCAGGCTGTTTGTTTTGACTTGCTGTTTTCTTCCCTAAATGAATCCTGATTTTCCTCAGGGAGAATCCCCAGCAGGTGCCAAGAGCACGCAAGATCTCTTCCTTCTCCATGTCGAGGAAATGAATTTTGTGGCTGATTTTTATTATTCCCAAACCCACATGTTCATAGAAAACAGCACAGAGTGGGTGTCCCCTTCCCCATCCCACCCCAAAACCAGGAACCACAGAATTATGGAATGGTCTGGGTTGGATCTTAAAACCCTTCCAGTCCCACCCTTCCACCATCCCAGGCTGCTCCAATCCCCATCCAGCCTGGCCTTGGACACTTTCAGAGATCCAGGGGCAGCCACAGCTTCTCTGGGACATGCAGGGATGTTCCTGTTCCATCAGCCTGAAATGCTGTTTGCTGTTTCCCACTGCTGGAGCATCCAGGGATCCCAGAGTGTTTTTATTCCCATGAGTGTCATAGAAACTACAAATGAGAATAAACTCATCAAACACTGATGGCATTTTCATGGTTGTGCTTGAAGAATTGTCCCTTTTGTCCACAGAATCCTCCTGCTTGCTTCAGCACATCCCTGGGTGCTGGCACAAGGTGACCTTGCAGTTTCTGCAAGCAAATATCCAGAAAAAAAATTGGAAAAACCCCATACTCCATTGTTGGCTTTGTGTAAAGGTCTTTTAACGTGACCTGGCTCCAGCAATGGCCTCATTTTTCTTTTCCACACTCTCTCCTCTGCTTCTCTGCCAGAAGATTTGTCTTTTAAAGGTTCATTCAGGCTCAGATGTGGCCTCAGGCCAAGGCTGGTGCAAGTTTTAGGTGTTCTTTAATAACTCAAACTGGGCTACAGCTCAAGAGTAAGGGCTCAGTCCTTCCTGGGCATCAGCTCCCTCTGCAATTGGCCACCCCCAAATCAGGAATGTGTGGAATTAAACAGATGTAACCAAAGCTTTGAGCTGCTTGTCTGTGTTGTGGTGAAGGAGAAACCAAGGGGTAGAAAGTGGCCCTTTAGCCTCGTGTCCATTCCCTTCAGGGTTTCACATTTCCAAAGCTCCTTTTACACACGTGGGATTATTTTAGGCCAGTTCCTCCCAGTTTTTTCTGTCCTGTCACTGTCACCCTGCTCTCGGACCTGCACCATGGATGGTGAAAGCACCAGAGAGGTGGGAATTATTTTTCCAGGTGATGAGGTTTGATGTCATAAATTGTAGCTCTTCTTAAAAATATTAATAAGCATTTACAGCCCTCAGACAATGTTTTTATGGAAAGTCACACATTTATCCTTTGGAAACCCCTCTGGAACACTTTCCCAGTGGTTTCCAGGAGGACCTGGCTGTGCCATAGGTCCCTGGAGCCACCCAAGCCTTTGGTCACCTGTGCCAGGTGCTCCCCCAGCAGCCCCAGTCCCTCCCAGCACTGAGGGGGTCACGCTGGGAATGGGGCAGGGAGCTGACAGAGACAGGCCCTGGATGTGCTGGTTATATTTCAGGAATATTGAGTTAAAAGAAACCTTTAATGCATATTCTATGCCAGTATCCAATTAAATTTGGGAACAGGATCTTCCTGTTAAATTTTTCAACCTCCTCTCTTCAGTTAAGACATAGGAAAGTTTAAAATGTTTATTAATTGTAGCTTCCTTTCTTCCCACTGTCCTCAACAAAGTAATGGGCTTGAAGTTAGAGTTTTCCTATCTTTTATATTTAAATGGATAAATCTTTTCCCACAAATCCACCCAAGCTGTGTTTTCCCCACTGAGCCGTTTTCCACTCCATCATCCTGTTTCTCCATCCCTGGGAAGGCAGTGGGGCTTTGCTTGAGGGGAATCCATGAATTCCTTTGGGGTGAAAATACGTACTGTGGACACTTCTCCTGCAGTCCCATCCCTATCCGTGCCCATGCTCTTCCCTGCTGCAATCCCAGTTGTAGCTGGGAGATGTCCAAGTGCAAACAAAGGATCCTGGTGTGGGAAAGACGCTTGGGAAACACCCTCCACCTGCCTGGCACTGCAGGATCTCCTTCCTTCATGCCCAAATCCCACAGTGCCCACAGTGAAAGAGGCTGGTTCCAGAGTGGTATTCAGTAAAGTTTATTTGGATACAGGCTGGGCATCTGTGCTTTGTTCTACAGCAAAACTCCTGAACCAAAAAATTAATTCTTTCCCTATCACATTTATTATCCCCTCCTTTATTTTTACATAAATTCCACATTATGGTCAAGCTTGGATTCTCCACGTTGGCTGCATTGCCTTGCTCTCCATTTATCACTTGGCTGTACAGGATAAATTTTAAGTGGCATTCCTTCAAAATATTCCTGGGAGTTTCACTGGGGGTGGCTTCTCTCCCATTTTCGGATCTCTTATTGTTGCTGGGCAGAAGTGACAGAAACAACTTCCACTGTGAGGTTGGGTAAACCTTTCCCAAATGGAGCCTCTCTCTCTTTTCTGCTTGATTTGATCTACAGTCCTTGGACATCTCTGATTCCCCTCTCTGGAACAGCTTTCTGGGCATGGAATATCTCCAAAAGGTCATCAAGCTGTGCCAAGTTGCCACAAGTTCCTGGGAGGCTGCTGGGAAAGTCTTAATCCTCCTCAACAGTCCCCAGCCAGGCTTCCCTTAAATCATCCCACGGATTTTGCAGGTGACACAAACTGGTGCTCAGGGACAAGGAGGTTTTTACAGAAGTTGGAATTATGAGACAAAAGGGGCCATGGCAAACATCGATTTTAATATTGGTAAATGCAGGAAAGGCCTTTACCATTTTTAAGGAATGAAGTTTATCCTTGGGAAGGGGGGGCTGTGCCCAGTGAAGAAAAAACCTGGGAGGGGTCTGAGGGTGCTGAGGCCCAGACAATGAGCAGTGCAGGAACTGCAGAGCTGACCTGATCCATAAAAATGCAGGTGCAGGTGATGATCAGCAATGAGAGAAAAAGGATGGGAAAAGAAACAGGGAAAAATAGTGATGGCCTTGTACAGAAAATGTTACAGCTATTTTCCTTTATTGCTGGCAGCAAATGAGTGCCCTTAACCTGTACATAGAAACAAATTGCTGAAAAGTGGAAGATCATGAAATCACAGAATTACAGAATGGTTTGGGTTGGAAGGGACCTTAAAGCTCCTCTCATTCCACCCCTCCCATGGGCAGGGACACCTTCCACTATCCCTGGCTGCTCCAAGCCCTGTCCAGCCTGGCCTTGGACACTTCAGGATCTTTCCATTCCCACAGGACTGGTGAGGTGAGGAGTAGGCAGGGACAGGAGGAGACAGGAGGAGAGGAGAGCTTGCCAGGAAATCACTTCTGCAATCTTGGGGTTTGTTCAGTGGCGACTGAAACAGGGAAAAATGAAAATCCTGGATAAAATGGAGCAGTTTCTACCCCGTTCTGGACAGGGAGAGTGAGTGCAGAGCTCCAGGAAAAACCAGTGACCACCACGGGGCCTGGCCCAGCCCTGGGGTCAGTCAGACCCCCAGGGTTACGGACACCTGGTGTTGGCAGCACTGGCTACCCCTGGGATGCTGCAGCACCTCTGGATCCCACGGGAACATCCCATGGATTCACCTCCACCCCCAAAGCCCTCCATGGCCAGAGCTGCCTGCTCTTGATCCCTAAACCCTCAGACATCTCCCGGCTGCTGCTTTCTCCTCCTCCTGACACATCCTTGGGCCTGTCCCTCCCCATCCCTCCCCATCCCTCTCCATCCCTTCCCCCAGAGCTGCTCTGTATTCATTTCCCACAGATCCCAATCTATGCACGGCAGGAGAGGGGGGGAGGGGGGTTGTGTGTGGAAAAATAGTTCTGAATTTGCACATCAAAAGGAGGCCACGTCTGCTATCAGGAAAATTAATAAGAATTAAGACCCTTTCGAGAGCTGTGCAGCCCAGTTTTTGAAATGGAACCAATTAAAAATATTCTGGAGCTGGGAATGCTCCAGTGGGCTCGGTCCAGCTGAATAGGCCTTTCATTGATGAAAAGAGCTCTTCCCTCAGCTCAGACAACCAGGACAACATCTAAGCACCCGTTTTTTAGGGAAGAATAGACATAAATTTCTGCCTGGGAGCACGCTTTCCAGGAGCTGCAGAGAATCATCTGCTAAGAGAATAATGAGGAGACAGTTGCAAGGAACCAGCATGCAACAAATTAAGAAAACAATTTGTTTATAGGGTGAAAGAGCAGGAAGATGATCCTTTGTGATAGGGCTTGGAGTAGGGAAAAAAGGGAGTATCTGTCAGACTGTGAGAACAGAGACTTGGCTTGAAACAAGAATATTCTGAAAAATGCTCCATTCTGGTTGTTTATTATTATTATTATTATTATTATTATTATTATTATTATTATTATTATTATTATTATCATCATCATCATCATCATTATCATTATCATTATCATATTATTACTATTACTATTACTATTACTATTACTATTACTATTAATATTAATATTAATATTATTACTAATCTGTTAGAGAAACTGGGCTGGTTGCTAAAGCTGCATTCCAAGACCTCTGATTTTTTTCTGGGAGGGGTAGCAATGTATAGAAGCAGCTGGATGGATGTGGAAAGAACTTGGGGAAGAAGGAAGACACGGAGTCCTAGAGCAGCACTGACATTTCTGGTTTGTGTTCATCCCTCAGCTGGGCTCAGCTCAGTGGTTTGGTGCTGCACATCCTAAACTTGGGACTTGGATCCATGGGTACGGAATTCCAGTGTCTGTTTCAGAGGTGTTTCTGTCTGAGCCCCCTCCTGGGGCTTCTCATGGACAGTGGCACCTCTGGGACTGCACCTGGGGGAGTTTGACTCACCTGAGATGGGGAAGGATGTGCTGGGCTGGGCACCACTGCCCGTCCTCTCCATCTCTATAAGGAACCCAGTGCTGGGCATGGATTTGTCCACATTGGAGACACCTTCAGTCACCTGGAGAGGTGCTGCTGCTAGACTGGGACTCCTTGGGGCACTTTGCTGCACCAAAGGCACCAGTACAGCACCACACATCAGAATCTGGGGTGTAGATCTCACCAACTTTTCTATTTTCCTTTTCCCTCCTTTCCCTTTCCCTTTCCCTTTCCCTTTCCCTTTCCCTTTCCCTTTCCCTTTCCCTTTCCCTTTCCCTGTGTTCTTTGCTCCATTTCCTTTCACTGCCTTTCTTGGGACCTTTCTCTGATTTGGATTTTTTCCCTCATGTTGACCTCGTGCTCTCCTCACTTCCCTCACATCTCCAGAGCATGTTCCTGGTCCAGCCAGAGGGGACACGTGCCACAGGGTGGTCAGGTGGCCTTATCTTGGCTCCGTGTGGCTCCACTCCCACTGGGGGTTTGGGGTGTCCCACTTTGCACCAGCATCTCCTTTCTCAGCACTGCAAAGCTGAGACCTGGAGCTTTGTCCAAGGAAAGGACAAAGGATATCAGGGAAGGCATAGATAAGGAATTTCCCCCTTTCCAGCTGCTGTCTGTTTGTGTGTGGGACCAGCTCCAAAGCTGGGTCCTCTCAGGAGCGTTTGCTGAGTCCTGGTCCCCTCCTTCCCTGCCAGGACTTGCCTGTCTGTGTCACCTCCAGCCCTCCAGCTCCCTGCTGCTCCCCAGATCATTCCAACAAATCTACAGAAGTGATGAGCAGGCCCAGGGCCCCCACAGGTGCTGCACGCTGCTCTGTGCGGTGCTAGATCTGTGTCACTGCTGTGACTTTGCTGTCCCTCGCTCAGGGGGAGCCCCCAGTCTGCCATCCCTGTGGCGGGCTCAGCAGAGCTGCCATGACCTGTGACATGGGACCTTTGCAGCCCCTGCTCCCTGGCAGCAGCTCCCAAAGCTCTGCCAGCTCCTGTCACAGCTCTCCAGAACAACCACAGCAGTTCTGTACCTCTGGAGCCCAGGGGCCTATTTTGGGAAGGATGTTTGGGAGCAGCCCAGCTGGGAGCGTGGCTGTGATCCCATTCCTTGGCAGCCAAGGAACAATTCCTGCCTGCAGAGGCTGCTCACTGTGCTGGGTTTCCACCACATCCCTGCCGCACACCGTGCCCCACACATTGCCCCAGGGATTTGTCCCTCTGGAATCACAGAATTTCAGATTGGTTTGGGTTGGAAGGGACCTTAAAGCTCATCCAGTGCCACCCCAGCCATGGGCAGGGAACCTTCCACTATCCCAGGGTGCTCCAAGCCCCAGTGTCCAGCCTGGCCTTGGGCACCGCCAGGGATCCAGGGGCAGCCACAGCTGCTCTGGGCACCCTGTGCCAGGGCCTGCCCACCTGCACAGGGAACAATTCCTTCCCAATATTTATTCTAAATTACTCCTCTTTGAATTTAAACTCATTATTCCTTGTCCTGTTGCTGTCTCCCCCTGTAAAAAGTCACTTCCCTCTATTTTATAAGCCCCTCCAAGTGCTGCAAGGCCACAACAAGGCCTCCCCTGAGCCTCCTCCAGGCTCTCTCAGCTCTCAATCTTTGCAGAAGAGCTGCTCCAGTCCTCTCATCATTTTTCCATCCTTCTTCTCAGAGGATCGTGGAATATCCTGAGTGGGAAGGGACCCACAGGGATCACCCAGCCCCACTCCTGTCCCTGCCCAGACCCCCCACCAACCCCACCCTGTCCATCCCTGGCAGCGCTGTCCAAACGCTCCTGGAGCTCTGGCAGCCTCGGGGCCGTGCCCATTCCCTGGGGAGCCTGGGCAGTGCCAGCATCCTCTGGGGGAAGAACCTTTCCCTGATCTCCAGCCTGAGCCTGCCCTGGCCCAGCTCCAGCCATTCCCTGTCCCAGAGCAGAGACTGGAGCTGCCCTCGGGAGGAAGCTGGAAACTGCTGTGAGATCTCCCATCAGTCTCCTCTGATCCCTCTGGGCCTCATCCAGAGCTTCCCCCTTTGCTGGGATGTGCTCCAGTACCGGCTCCCTCTCCCTGTGAGCTGAGCTGTGTCACAGGGATTGCTGCTGGATGATGCTACTGTCCCTTGGAGGAAAAAGGAATTTTTTTCCTATTTCCTATTATGCAGTGGAGGAAGGACCAACAGCCCAGCAGAGTAATGGAGACACAGCTTTGGCAAAAAATCAGCCTCAAATAGGAATGGATGTGGAATAGGAGAGAACAGAAGAGAAAAGGATCCATTTGTTCCTCTCCTGATGTGCAGCTGTTAACCCAGCACAGGACACCCAGGAAAGGGAAAAGGGGCTGGAATGGGAAAGGAACCTCCTGGTCCCTCACCCTCTGCAGCACAGGGGGACAGTCCCCACCTTGTTGGGATCCAGGGCACAGAGAATATCCCTCTGCCTGTTTTAAGAAATTCTGACCCTCAGCAGAACACTGGTTTTAACCTTCGTCCCTGGGAAAAATTGCCAAAACTTTGGGATGAGTTAGAGCACACAGGATTTTAATATGTGGCAGTAGTAGTTTTTTACACAGTGTATCATAGAGTGTAGAAATTAGGGTTTTAGGATTTTAATATGAGAGGGAATAGGACAAGATGGTGGAATTTGGGTGTCGCCCCTTCTTCCTTCTTGTCCCTTTTCACCTCCATTTCTTGTAGTACTTGTGGTAGAAGACTATTGGTTAGTGTGAGTAGTAGTGTGGAAGTTACGTGTATGGGCTGGTGGGAGTTATTGGTAGAAAAATAGAAACAAAGTACGTATTAGAAGATAATTGGGTAAAATATCTTTAAAAGGCCTTGGTTTTGGGTGCTCAGGGTCCATTTTGTGCCTCGCCTTTCGCATGCTAAGTCTGGTGCAGACGGTGTGCTGAACTTAAGATAAGAGAAGAATAAACAAAACCCTGAAGACCAAGAGAAACAGTGTCCAGCTCGTTCTTCACCCCCGGAAAAGAACTCGGCAGGGGAGCTCCCTCCAAAGGGCCCTGGGGGTTGGGCTCCCATCCTTGTTGTAACAAAGAAAAAAAACCACAACACCACCTGGTCACTCTGGTCCCTCAGAGGACACAAAAATGTCACATCCCCCCCTCAGAGCATTGCCTTGAGGTTGGATAAAGTTCCTATCTCACTTTAAAGTGGCAGCAGAGCTGGAGCTGGGATGGGCTGTGGCACCAGTGCTCTCATTCCCCATGGAAGTGCTCATGGTCAGGAAGCACAGGGAGCTTTAATGAAGTGTCCACACAGAGCTATTGTTCCCAGGAAGAAAATGCTTCCCAGGAGCTATAAAAGACACATCATCTCTCAGTGACACTTTGGGACAATCCAGGGTAAAATTCAATTAAATGCAAAATCCAAAAGAAGCCTGACAGAGTTACAGGTGCTTTTCAATTCGTCACTTTTTAGTATTTCTGGAAATTCCCCAGGAACAAATATCCAGAGGTCATTGCAGAAGCTGCCATGAAGAATGAGCCAGAGGAGCTTTCCTGGGGGACCCACACTCACCTTGTGATGGAAAACTCTCTCCAGGAGCTGTAAATTTGGGAGCAGACAAATATTTTGTTCTGTCATTACACCCATCTGGATCTTCCCTGTGCATTCTGATTTGCCTGGAGCTGGTGCTGGATTGGATCCCACATCTTTCCTGGGGGCTTATTTCAGGTTTGCTGCCATCCCCATCTCCTGGAATTTTAGGATTCTGAGCCTTCTGCACCCAGGGAAAACCTTCATGCCTTGGGGTGACAATTCCAACTCTTATATTTACATGCTAATGAAACCATTTGCATTTTCCTTTTTGTTTGGAACACCAAATAGTGGGAAAATTCTTCTTTCCACCCGGGCAAAGCCCTAAACTCATCCCAGGGAAAGAATTAATCCTACATTTTGCATTTCAGTGTTTTTCAGGGAAGGGCTGCTTGTTCCATAGGCTATCCCATGATGTATTCCAGCACCAGTAAGCTCCATGCTGCCAATCTCAATCCCTAACATAGCTCCTGAACCCCTGTATTGCCTGCAGTATTGATCACCTACTGCAGTAATTGCTTCCATTTACTGAAGAAACATTTACAGGAAACAAGGGCAAGTTGTTAAAATGTTGTAAATCTGCAATTCCATGGAGAGGAAGCAATGAACAAGGGCATATCTAACCCCCAATTCCACGCTTTTTAATATGTAAGTTTGGTACCAAAGCAGCACAAAAATTGTGGAGCTGGGAAAAAGCAGCTGAATAAGTTTGCCAAGGAGTAGAGGACAGGGATTCTGTAGAAATTCAGCCCCAGAAAGATTGGGAGGCTGATCCTGAAAAACATCTCCCTTAAAACCAGTTCCTGACTTTTTTTAGGATCATCTTTCCCTTGGTTCTGCCGATCCAGGGGACTGTTGGTCTCTTCTGTACCATCCTGAGGCTTTCTTCTATTCTAAAAGAAAACAAGCAAACCAAGAGCTCTCAGAAGACAAATATTTATATTCAATTCATCTGTGACCTCCTCCAGCCTGTCCCTGAGCACAGTTATTTGTGGGAGAACTCCCTGCCATCTGTGGGCTCACATCCATTGGAATGACTTCCTGATTTCCACAGCTTTGACCCCAGGAATTTCAGCAGAAGGGAGGTTTTATCAGTCCTGGGGAAGGAGCATCCCTCCCTTCTTCCCTCCCCTCATCCCTCCTGATCTGCTCAGATTTGATCAGGGAAAGGAATCCACTACCTGAACACAAACAAACAAATAAATAAATAAATCACACCATCCATTCTCTGGGACCCATGGAATCTGGGGACTCTCTGCCCATGGCAGGATGGAATGAGATGATCTTTAAGGTCCTTTCCAACCCAAACCATTTCACAATTCTGAGCTTGGAAATCCAGAGGAGCTACCACTGCCTTGGTCTAACCAAAACTTGATCCATATTTTCCTTTGGGATAAATCCTCTTTCCTAATGCAGATGTGGCCTCACTTCACTTCCAGCTGCTCACTGGGAACTTATTTCAAAATCCTTCTCTGCTGATTAACACCTGGCAATACTGGGGAGACAACCAACCTCTGAGCCATGTCCATGAACTCAGCTGATCTGTTTTAATTGGGCTGAGCACCATTACTGGGCACTTGGGAATGTGTTCATCTCCTCTCTCCCTCTCTCCCTTCCTTTGGAGACACAGGGCAGAAGAGGAGGGCATTTGGAGCAGATGTATTACTGCACACATCCACTTTTGCTGGAAAACCTGCACACTGGGCATTGGATTTTGGTGTTCTAGGCATGCTCAGTGAGGCAGCTTTATTTGTGCAAAGCCCACAGAGGTGTCTGGGGAGAGAAAAAGCCCACAAAGCTTAGAGCAGCTGGAGCTGCTGGACTCTGTATGTTGTCACAGCTACTCTGATGATCTCCAGCTCATTAAAATGGTAACTGCACCCATTTTGCTCTTTTTAGCAGAAGCCCTGAGGAATTCATGAACATGAGAAGTCCTAAAGCTGCCTCTGAACACAGACCTGTGAACTCCAGAGCCCTCCAGGTGCCTCCAGGCCCCTGGCCAAGGACTTGTGTGAAAGGAGGGTGTGGTGGGTGGGCTGAGGAGTTGGTGGTGGTGTCTGGATCAAATCTAAATCAAAATTCTGCTGTTGCTGTTCCTGCAGTGGAAGGACTTGGAGCAGCAGGGATGTAAAAGCCCCCTGAGGGAGCAAACTCCCAGGCAAGGGCTCCATTCCTTCCTTCCCATCCCTTCTAACATTGACTCTGTCACTGCTGTCCCAGGTTTGCAGAATCACAAATTCATTAAGGTTAGAAAAACCTCCAAGATCATCAGGTCCGACCTTTGGCCAATTACTCCCATCCCCACTAAACCATACCATGGAGAGCCATGTCTAGTTGTTTGGACACTTCCAGGGAAATCTCATCCAAAGGTGACACACTCAGTTCTGCTGCTGTGGCTCAGCCCTGCCTTTTCCACCTCTTGGGGAGCTGTCTGACAGGTACCCAACCTGTGGCAGTCCTGGAGATGCTCTCAAGACCCTTTCAGCCACTGCACACATCAGGACTGTGGCTTTCCTGGGCCAAGAGGTGGCTCTGGGGACATCTAAATTCCAGAGCAGGAGGACCAATCCATCATGGCTGGGTCAGGTTAATCTGATTTATCGAGTCTCAGCTTGCAGGCTGGGGAGTAATTCCTTCTCCCTGGGAATGTGGGGGAGTCGTGTGCTCAGCCATGCAGCAGGATCCCACTTTACCACTGCAGGAGCCACTGAACAATGGAGCAGCCGGGCTCGGCTTCGGATCCGTGGGACGAGGGTGCCGGCTGTGGTCCCTGGCTGCAGGAGAAACTTTGGAGCAGGGACAAAACCCCAGCCCAGGGATATTCAGAGGACAAATTTCCTCTCCCCTGAGCTTCTCCAGCTTCTCCAAGGCAGGGCTTAGGTGGCCCCCAAGGGGGGTGTCCTATGGGCAAAGGGGGCTTTGCTAGAGCCTGGACAGGAGTGAAAATCCCACTTTTGAGAGTCACGTGCAGAAGCTGAGTTTTCTGAAGGCATCAGCCTCTGACAGACCTTAATCTTGGCCTGGGGGCAGCAGGAGGCATAATTTTGACATGAGGGGTGGCAGTTAATTTGAATTTTGGTTTGGTGGATGAACCCAGTCCTGCCCCTGCACCAGTGCGTGCCCAGCTCCAGTTTCCACCTTGACCCTGCCTGTGGATCTGGAAGAGGAGCAGAATTCCAGAGAGAAGCAGTTCTGCACACAAGAGCCCGGGAGCCCATTCTTTAGACAACTCCTGAAAAACAGTCCGTGCTCCACAAGTGCCACAGTTTGAGGAGCTGCAGTGTTCGGCACGGTTGGAATTCAGCGCTCCAGGATCCCCTCGTGACCAAGGGGAATTTTGGAGCTGTGGTTTGGCTACAGAGCAGCAGAGCTGCCCAGGATTCTGAGCATCTCCAGAGTGAAGGAATATTTTCCCTGCTTAGGTCTAAAGGGGGATAGATGGAAAAGCCCCAAATGTCAGCAGGGCACCCTCCAGGGATTTGGTTTCCCAGAAAATGCCGTGGGCAGGGACACCTTCCACTATCCCAGGTTGCTCCAAGAATACTGGAGAGAAAGAGCTGGGGGAAATGTGGGATAATTCATCACCACAACACCTTTCCAAAAGCTGTTTTTTGTTCACTGAGATTGTCCATTTTTCAGTTTAGCCTTTGTTTTTCTCCTTAAAGAACTAATTTTGCTACAGATAGGAGACTGGAAGAGGGACAAACACAGATAACACCCTGGAAAAGTGTTTATAGGTGATCACAGTGGATGTTCTTATCTTTCTACCTGTGAGGTTTCTTTTCCTTTGTGGAAAAGTGGGTGGGAAATGAAGGAATTATTTTTTCCTGTCATTATTTTAAAGTCCAGTTCTGAAGCAGACATTTGATCGGATCTAAAGGAGGTGGAAGTGTGAAATCCTCATTTGCAAATGTTGTCCATAGTGATTAATGGGGGTGCTGAGGGGACTTTATCTTACAAGGGCTATTGGGTGGCTGAAGAGAAAGGGGAACACATTTATTTGCAAATGACTTGTCTGAGACAACTGATAAGAGGAACTGCGCTGAAAAGGTTTCTCTCAGCTGTTTTTCTGGATCTGTTCTCAGGACAAAGGGAACAGGCAGCACTGGGAATCAGCCAGGGAATCACTGTCCCTGAGCATCCCAGGCCATTGGGGACAGGTCACACACAAATATTGTGTGTTTGGGACAGTCACTGGGAGGTTCACACCTCCAAACAACCTTTCCACCATCCGTAGTGGAAGCAAATCTGGATTCCACCCCAGGGTGGCAACACAACCATAAAAAACACAACCCACATGAGGAAGTGTTCAGAGACTCTTGGAATATTCTGAGCTGGAAGGCACCCACAGGGATCACCCAATCCAGCCCCTGGCCCTGCACAGACACCCCAACAACCCCACCCTGTGCTGGGTGGTACCAGAAGCTCCTGAAGGCCCTCACGGGGTGGCAGAGGGTGTTGGAACATCAGCACTGCCACTTCCCAGCAGCCTCAAGTGGTTTTAAGCAGTTGTACGCTGTGTAAAGGTTGTCACAACTCTGGAAAGAGTATTTTCCTTGGGCAGTTTGCTGAGAGCTTCCTAAACCACAGGAAGAGTCTTAACTGGCTGTTTTCAGAGCAAATACAGAGAGCAGCAGCTCAGGCTCAAGGGACACTGCCACATTCAAAGCCAGCAGGGGCAGATCATGTTGTAGACACAGGAAAGGCCAATTTTCCTCAGTGCAGAGAAATAATTGGGATGGTGGGAGGTGCAGAGAGGGGTCCTGGGTGTGTCAGAGGGTCCAGTTTGGGTAAATATCAAAGATGGGCCTATGGGATTACATGGAAGGGTTTTTAATATAGAAATTCTTTCTGTGAGGACACACTGGGGACATTAAAGCCCCTCCCCCCCAATTCCAGCTGGGACACCCTGTGAGTTGGATGCTCCTGAGTGCACCACCCACTGCCAGGAATTACTCATGGAGTGGGAGATAAATATAAGCAAGGTTCAGTCCAGCTACTCAGAGCTTATCTCCTCACAGCCAAGATAACTCTGACATGTATTTTGAATTTGGCAAACAAATATTCCTTTGGGCTTTTCCTTGGGAGCAATTTGAGCTCAGGTTGCTTCAAGGGATCCCTCTAATGATCCCTAAAGGAATGACCTAGGAGAGGGCAGTACTCCTGGCTCCCCAAATCTCTGCTCGAGGTACTTCTCTGCCCAAGCAGGGCAAGTGTCTGACACCTTCCACGGCAAGTGAGACACTGGGATGGGCCATGGTCACTGGAGCCAAGGAATGGGGGTATTTTGAGATGGGCACTTCTGAACTGCCCCAAACCTTCAATATTCTCATCCAAGAGAAGGGCTAGGAGGACTGTTACTGGCTGATCTGCTGAGCTGGATTATCCATGGAATTCTGGGGATCAGCTTCCCAGCAGCACGGGAAAGGGGTGTCCTGACCTGATGTGGCACCAGAGCCTCTGCAGCAGAAATATTCATGTTCCTGGGAAAGCCTGGGGACAGAGGGAAGGTGCTGGGAGCAGGAAAACAGGAGGTGATGGTGGGTTCAAACGGAAAGGTGCAGGAGAAGGAAGAGGAGACTGCTGTGGGATTGGGGACCCCTGGAAGTACAGGTCTGGCACAAAGGGACATGGAGAGAGAGTGGAAAGCCAGGCTGGAGTGATGTGCAGGCAGCACCGATCCTACTGCCAGGTGAGCCAGGACAAATGGGGTGACTGAGGTACAGAAAAGCCAATCCTGCCCAAGCAGCATGGTTTTATCCCTCTGTGTTGCTCCTCCAGCCTTTCCCGGGTTAGTGGGAGAGATATGATGGAATGGGCTTTGCCAGCTGCATTAAGAACCATGACAGATAATGCATTACACTTCAAGGCCACAGCATAACTTTTTCCACAGTAATTACTTTCGATTTCCTCCCAATAAATACACTGCTCCTCTTCCCTCTGCAGTAATTGAGGGTATTTATTCCTCAGGAAGATTAACTGTCCTTTGGAGCCCAAAATGGATGGGGGGGGGGGCCTGGGGAGATCAATGTGAGGGCTCATAAGAGTTGTCTCTTTGGGAAGGCCTGAGGACCTTCCAGCTGACCTCAGATGATCCCTTCTCCCTTCTCCCTGAGCATCCTGGCCCAGTGGGAGCTGTCCATGCCCAAGATGGCCTTTAAGGTCCCTTCCTACCCAAACCATTCCATGATTCCATGATTCTTTAGATGGCCTCCCACTGTGCTCCATCGGAGCCCGTGGGAAACTCTGTTTAGGCTGGGCCTTGTGGGTGGTGTCCTGCTGAGGTCACCCCTGGGATAAAGCAGTAATTTAGGCTCACCTGTCTTTTGCTACTCTGTTATTTCCTGTTTTTCTAAGTTGTCCTCTTAGCCCTTTCTCCCCGAGTTCTGTGTCCCAAGGAAGGGAAGGATTTTCCCCGTGATTCCATGTTATGGGGTATCTTCTCCCTGAGGAATGTGTATAAAAATAGGCAGTGAGGGGATGGCACCAAGACATGGAATTCTGGAGAGCAGGGGGAGAATGCAGGCCTGAGAATGTCCTACAACACAGCTGGGTGAATGTCCTAAATCCTCACAGTTCTCTTGCACTTCACAGGAGAAACAGAGAATGCAGCTTGGGAAAGAGGCAAATCCCTGTCTTTAGTCCTGGGATAGCTCTGGCTCCTGTAGGGATTTCAGCCATGGCTGTGTGGTAAGATTTTGTCACATTAGAAAAATTACTTGAAAATCTATTAAATGAAAATGAAAATTAATATATATATATATATGTATCCCTGCCTGCCCAGCCCTGGAGTTGCTCTGCCTTCCCACAGCAGACAGATCCAACCACCTCCTTATGGATGTGGAAGGGATGGTAAAACATGGAGGTGAAAATCCCAAGGAAAATCAGCTTGAGCTCAAGCCCAAGGCGAAAGTCTGGACTTAAAACCAGTGGGAACAAGGCCTGAGCTGTGCATCCTTCAGGATTTCCTGCTCTTATTGGAATAACATCCACTCGGAAATGTGGTCCTTCCACAGCCTTTCCCAGAGCTCAGTTTTCCCTTTGGTGACAGGGATGTGCTGATAACATGGAACAGGTCAAGGAAGGCAGCAATCCTGTGGAATATTGCACTGCCAGGAAAACGACACCTCTACAGAGCCACCAGGGCTTCATTTTTCCTTCAAGGTGGATAAATGTGCTCTTTCCTTCTCCAGAGGGCTCCAGGTCTGGACTTTCTGTGGGAGTTGCTGGTGCCTCACAGTTCATGGAGTGGTGTCTGTGCTTCCCATCTCCTTCTGCACAGGGGGAGGATCTCAGCCTGCTTGCAAAACCCAGGAATCACGAGGTGGAAGACCGTTCAATCCACAAAAATCAAATTCAAGACCTTGCAGAGTTGACTGAACCAGCTGGGATTGGCCTCAACTTCTCCACCTGCCACATACAGGGAATATCCAGCAGGAGGAAGGCAGAGCTGACAGAGTTTTCCAAGGATGCAAAGACCAATTCTTGAACAGTTATTGATCTGTGCCAGGTGAATTTTTAATACAGCTTTTAAAAATGGCAAAATATGGGAAAGAAGTCCTGGCACCCCAGGAATGACAGCAGCAAGGGGTGAGAGGGACCCACACCTCTGCAAACTCAGAAAATAAAAAATATCTCCTTGGACGTTTGCCCAACAACCTCCCAGAGGCTCCACAATTCCCACTGTGCTCAGGCAGGTATTTTTAGGACCATTATTAAATATTAACTGTAAAATCATCATATGAGGATTCCTTCCACTGTAGATATTCTTAACTACCTCATTTTGAGCTAATTACCTTTAAAAGTTTCCAGGTTTCTGGGTCTTCAGTAGAAGTCCTCTTAAAGGAAAATTTGCTGTCCTCATTTTCTTTGCCCCCATTTTCTTTCTGTTTTTGCCCAGGGGTTTTGGCCCATCCCTGGAAGTGTCCAAAGCCACGTTGGATGGGGCTTGGAGGAACCTGGGAGAGTGGAAGTTGTCTATTTAGGGTGGAAGGAGATGTTCCAGTGCAGATTTTGGTGGGAGCAGAAGACAGAGTCCACAGTCCCTGGTTCTTCTCCTTTAGGGGCCATTTGTAGCTGTTAATGAAAGTGAAATAAAATAAGTTCATTTTTCATTTTCATGTGGGGTGTTGTGGGGACATATGGACTCAATGCCCTTAAATGGCTTTTCCAACTGTAATGATTCCATAATTCCATGATTTCCTCTGCATTTCATCAGAGCACTGCCAAGGTCAGCTGAGCCATCTTCTGAGAAACACCTTTAGGAATTTGCTGAACTCCAGGAGCCTGGAAGGCACCAGAGGGGTCTCTGTGATGGTCCAGTAGCAGGAATTCTGTCTCCTGTGTCACAGAACTCTGGGCACACCCCACTGTTCCCTGCAGGAACCTTAGCAATGAGGTCAGGACAGACTTGGAATGATTCTCATCAGGATTCAGTTCCACAGCTCCCAAGAACTTTGTGTTTCCTCACTTTTCTGACTCCTCCAAGGGAAGGCTCAACGATTCCATTCCACCCATTAACAGGCATTTGGTAATTACTGGCCAGCATAAATTTTAATAATTATTATTATAATTCCTAATACAATCATTTATCAATTCCTTATTATTGAGATAGCAATTACAGAAAGATTAATAACTCCAGCTAATACTTTTTAATTAATTTAATTTGGGGAGGTGAGGGAGTGAAATGGAAACACTGCACTGCAGGCACTTCTCAGGGGGACGTTTTCTTTTGGGCTTGTTGTACAATTCCTGTGTTTTTCCCCCACATTGCTGGACTTTTCCTACACTTATAAATGTCCTTAGGTTTTTTTGGGATACCACAGCACGGTTATGGAGCTTTTAGTCCACTGGAAAGGAAGAGTTTTCCTCCAAGTCTATCCACACACCTCCCTTATCCTACACAGAGGTTCTGCTTCCCAAAACAAAGCAATAGGGATAAGAGATGGGTTTCCCACACTTGTTTTCCAGGCCTCGACGTGCCCAGCTGCCAGGTCCCTTGGAATCTACCCCCTCCTTGCCCTTCTTCCACTTGTAACCCTTTCCTGTATCCAACTTGACAGGAAGAGGGACCTTCCTGGCTGAAAGCCTTCAGTGGGATCATGGTTTTTAGAGAAAATTGTGTCAATGCCTGGGAAAAACTGCAGTGAATGGGACAAGCATTTATTCCCAGGATAGAAGAAGTCTCTTCCCTGATTCCTGTTCTGCCATGGGAAAGTCTTTCCCAAAGACCATGGAGAGACTCCAAAATCCTACCTTGTTTCAGTTGGGATGTTCCTTTCTCTGGAAACTGCTATTTTTCATGAAATAAAGTAAAAACCAAGAGCTGGGAGAACACAGAGCTGATCCTGTCCCACATCCTCTCTCCGTGGGAGGAGCAGGGACAGCCTGGCCTGTGGCCTCTCTCCAGCCCTGAGCTGACCTTCAGTATTCTGGGATTCAAACATTCAGATGTGACTCCTGCAATTCCATGCTGGACTGGTAGAACCACAGGCTGGATTGGGATGAGAAGGATCTTTAAGCTCATCCTGTTCCACCATCCAGGGACACCTTCCACTATCCCAGGCTGCTCCAAGCCTCATCCAGCCTGGCCTTGGGCACTTCCAGGGATCCAGGGGCAGCCACAGCTGCTCTGGGCACCCTGTGCCAGGGCCTGCCCACCCTCACAGGGAACAATTTCTCCCCAGTATCCCATCTATCCCTGCCCTCTGCCAGGCTCACACTCTTTTGCAAGGATTAAATTTCACACAGAATCCCAGAATATTTGAGTTGGAAGGGGCCCACAAGGATCATCAAGTCCAGCTCTAAAGTGAATGGCTCCTACAGGGGTCCAATCCACTATTTTGGTGGTATCAGCCCCTGCTTTGGCCCACTGAGCCAATTCCAGGGGGTTTTATATCTCAACACACCTTGTTCATCTACAAAGGGGTGATTCCCTCTCTGGGAAACTCAGGAATGTTTAAAGACAACCTGTGGCATGCTCTGGAATCCATCCATGGGGTAGACATCCAACTTCAGGGGCGGAGAATCCTTCCAGCCCCTCCAGCCACGTGTTCATGGAATCATGAAGACTGGAAAAGACCTCCAAGATCACCAAGTCCAACCTTTTCTTTGTGGATTTACTTTGTTCTCCTTCCCTTCATGGTTTCTTGTTTTTTTCTCACTCCTCTGGAATCTCCTGGATATTTCTGGTGATATTTCCTCTGCGGGAAGAAGCTGCTCAGCCTGTCCCAGCTGGGTTCCAATCTAACATCCCACATCTCCTTTTGTCTCCTAATTTTGGGTCATGGAACCCTCGTGGGACTCCTGAGCTGTTTAACCCCCCTCTGTGCTGAGAACAACCATCATTCCCTGGCTTTTTTTTTTTTTTGGAATTGACTTCCTCATTTAGTATTTGCACAGAGTAACTCCAGGGTTGAGTTTCAAAGAAAATCCGTGAATTTTTAGCTGTTTGTGCTCTCCCTGTGCTGTGATAATTGCACAGAGGCTGACTTTTAATTAGCTCCGGAGCTGTGTGATATCTTTGGGAGTCAATACAGTCCTTTATTTGTGGAAAACACATGGAAAATGTGCTGAATAAGCTGGAGAGTTTCCCTCCAGAAAGCAGGGAAAGAACAAATCCAGTTTTATGTAAGTTCGCTCTGAGTTTGTTTTTGCAAGTGGAAAAAAAGATGGAAAAAGGGGAAAAAAAGAAAGGAAAAAAAGAAGCATTTATTACATTTTAACGAGGGAAAACTGAGCCCACATAGCAATAGGGGAGCTGACAATAATATATGGCTTTAATTAGCAATCAGGATTTGAGCAACAGCTTATTATGCTAATGGGGTTCAAAGCTTCCCAGGGAAAAAAAGTGCCTGTGGAAAGAATTGGTAATGACAAGATCTCCAGTTTGTAACAGAATCCTGGGATGCTCCAGACAATAATTTCACATTTCCTTGCATGTTTGTGATGAAACTCCAGATTTCAGATGCACTGGGTAATCCCAGTGGACTGAGGCAAAATATAACGACCCCAAACTTTTGTCCCTAAGGACAGGGAATGAATGATTTTGCTCTCCAAAAGAAACTCTGCCATGCCATGGGTTTGAGTTGAAGGAGTTGGAATCTGAGCTGAATTAATTGGAAATGCAGCAATTTAAATAAATTTGCTTTAAATAAAGCAATGAACCTGCTGAAGTTTGTCCAGATTGGAGCTCGTGGTCAGATCTCTGGTTCTGAGGCTGAGCAGTGGCTGGTGGAGAGGACACACTAATGAAGGGCTGGGTAATCAAACTCCCAGCTGCAGCATTCCCAAGGGAATGGGCTCCACAGCAAGGATCTGGGGCTTCAGAGGAAATATTTTAGAGACATCAGGATTTATCCAGGAAGGAGTGATGGGTGCTCAGGTGAGAGGAGCAGGGGAAGAACGTCACACAGGAGGTTGGTGGGGAGAGGGTGGAGGCACCGTGATGCTTTCACACCCAGCTTCCCATGGGATCTGTTCCTTCTCAAAGGATAATCAGGAAAGTCCTGTTAAGCCTTTTGCATTCCTTTGTTTGGAAGATGCCTTCCAACCAGGGCCTGAGAGCTGCTGGCAAACAGGAGGCTTGAGAGCTCCTCATGCTCAGGTCTCCATCCTCCTCAGGATCTTCTTCCAGGGATTTCAAGATCCTCCCCTGGGACAGCAAAAAAACCTCCAAATTTCTGTCTTGTCCCCACTGCAGTTCACTGGATCTCCTCTTCTCATCCCTGCACAGGGATCCAGGGCAGGTGGAGCTTTGGGAGCATCATCTGCTGAACTTCTGCAGGTCAGAAGGTCCCACCCAGGCCCCCTTTGGATCACTCTTCTCTTTGTATGGTTTGATGGGTTTCCAGAGACACAAAAATGCATTTGGTGCATCCCTAATGAGGTATTCCCATTATCTGTGTCAGGATTGTCCCAGAAAGGATATGGACATAGAAAATTCCTAAGAAAAGCTGGAATTCTACAGGAATTATACCTGGGACAGTGACCTCAAAGCAGAGTCCACACCCTCACAGGAGCCCTGGCAGATGAAGAAAGAGCAGCCAGTGCAGGTTTCTCCTGAGGTTTGGAGAATCCACTGAGTGGAACCAGGTGGAGGGGCAGCAGGGACCCTTGGGAAGGGGGGAGAGGAGAGGAGAGGAGAGGACCTATTGAAATTTCCACTTCCCTGCATTTTCAGGTCAGGTCCATTTGATAAACAATCCATGTACGAATTCAGGAAGTGTGACATGGGATTTGATGGAATGAATTAGAATTATGTGGATCTATAGACCGAGATGTCTGGAGTGTGCAAGGAGCCTTTCTGTTTTCTATTGTAAAAAGTACATAAAATAAAATACAAATAATAAATAGTGAATTTTTAATCATTTTCTCCACTTTGGAGGTTGTATTGCTGTACTAATTCACCCAATTCCTTTCAATTAAGCAATTAATTTTAGTATTCTAGGTTATTATACAGCATGTTAAAGTCGCTCAGTGTTATTGCTCTCCTTGTGCTGGGAATTTCCTTTCATTCCTCAATATGACAAAAATGTAGGGAAAACAGTAAAATTCAGGAGTTTCTTTACATGTATTAGGTTTCATCCATCCATTCTTTTTAATGTCCAATATTTTTCAGCCAATGTTCCTGAAGATGGACACAGAATAGCAGTTAAAGCACAAGACAGATGAGCCATGTATAGAAAAATGAATTTCTGAGCCATAAGATTAATAAATACACCATGTTTGGGGCTTGGAGTCTGAGATTTAATTAGGAAAATTGTTCTCCAGAACTTTTAATTTTCTGCTGTGGTTTTTTTTCCCACTAGGATGAGTAAACTCAGCCTCATCCCCTTCCCTCAGTTCAGCTGGAAGGAGAAATCCAATCTGCTGAGCAACACAGGCTCTTCCCGTGTCACTCCCACCTGGGAGGGGGAAATGGCAGCTGATGGCAAAGAGCTGCTGCAGGATCTTGTGATGCTCCATGATGCAGTCAGGAAACTCCAAGGAAATGCAACAATTGCCAAGCAAACCCATCCACTTGCCAAGGTGTGCCCTGGAGTGGCTGTTCATGCTCAGGAGGGAAATCCTGCAGCAGCTCCGAGGATTCCTGTGCCCATTCAGGCTCGGTGACCCCACAGGTTCTTTAGGTCTTGTTAGGGTGAAGGGATGGAGAGGACACCAGGTGCTCCTGCTCCTCCAGGGTGCACTCCTGATCCCTGTGCTGGAAAAGAAGGAACAGGTTGGGAAAGAGAAATTGGAGCAGAGAAAGGCAAGAAGAGGGATGGAGAGCTAGAATGGCCTCCAGGATGGACAAGGGAGGCTGGGCTGGCTCAGCTGGAACTGAGATACAGGAGCAACTCTGAAATGCCAGAATGGAGCAGGAATGGGAATTCCTGAGGCTGAAAATGGGCAGCCAGTGAACAGGATGATATGAGAGCAGATATAGACCAGACTCAATTGAATGGTTGGGGTTTTTTCATTCAAAATTTCATTTGATTTGGTGGTTTTTCCCTCAAAATAAGGCTGAATTACCTAACTCTTGTCCTTGGTGTCTGGAAAGATCAAGGAATTCCATCTGTGCCTAAAGAACCACCTGGAGAAAGGACAGGAGGTGTTATTGAGCACAAAGACTCACCTGAGCCCTCTCTTTGTTTCCACTTTCCTTCTTTTTTTTTACTTGTTAAAATACACCTGAAGCCCTCAGACTGAATCCTGAGCTGTGGCCACCATGAGATACTCCAAGTACAGGGATAAAATTGTGTTTTCCTTCCCTCTGTTCTCACATGGATCAGGGAATGGGAAGATGAGTCTTGGTGTTTTCAGACTATTTTGATTCCATCAGGTCCTGGTGGGATTGTTGGGGAGTCTGTGCTGGACTGGGAGCTGGATTTGATGTTCCTGGTGGCCCTTCCCAGGGAACAATTCCTTCCCAATATCCCATCCATCCCTGCCCTCTGGCAGTGGGAAGCCATTCCCTGTGTCCTGTCCCTCCATCCCTTGTCCCAGGTCCCTCTCCAGCTCTTTTGGGTCCCTCCTAGCTCAGGATTTTCCATGATTCTGTGATTCCACATCTCAGTGACAGCAGTGAGCTGGAATCCCAGGTGGAGGAGCTGCCTCTGGGGTGGTCTGTGCTGGACTGGGAGCTGGATTTGATGTTCCTGGTGGCCCTTCCCAGGGAACAATTCCTTCCCAATATCCCATCCATCCCTGCCCTCTGGCAGTGGGAAGCCATTCCCTGTGTCCTGTCCCTCCATCCCTTGTCCCAGGTCCCTCTCCAGCTCTTTTGGGTCCCTCCTAGCTCAGGATTTTCCATGATTCTGTGATTCCACATCTCAGTGACAGCAGTGAGCTGGAATCCCAGGTGGAGGAGCTGCCTCTGGGGTGTTGGCCATGGGTGTGACCCAGTCCCTCTGTTCTGGGCCACCACCACTTTTGGGGAGTCTGCATCAGACCCAACGAATTCCATGTGACCAGAGCTCCTTCCACTCCGAAAGCCTCCGGGATTTCCCTCTGCCTCCTGCTGTCTTGGCTCTCCAAGTGGAGGATTTTTGATCCTTGCAGGATATTGCAATGGAAACTTTCCCCATTTTCTTTTCCAATTGTTGCCTGCCAGACTGCAGAGACCAATATACTTATAATATAATATATTGTAATTGATTATCCAATTTCAGAATCAAAATCCCGCTGCATTGTGTCCAAATTAAATCCTTTCATTGGCTGCTTGGAATTTCCCCCTCAAGGATTACCCAGGAAGAAAATATCAATGTTTGGTTTCACGTTCCTTTTGGGACTATATTTGAAAATCTCTAAAATTCCTTGTGCTAAAACCCAATTCTTCTCTTCTGCTCTGGTTATCAGAGCCCTGTTAAACCCACACGGAGCAGAGCTTTGTCCTTGGCAGGGAGAAGGATCAGATACTGCCTGGAGGTCACTGGGGATTTAATTCTTGTTATTAGTTTTATAGAGAAGCTGTCCAGATACCACAAAGAAAGGGCAGGAATGTGTCCCCCTTAAATAGATCATCAGCCCAAATTTATTAACAGGAGCATGTTGGAAAGGGAGCAAGTGGGCTGGTTTTTTTGGGATTGGATTCTGCTCTGGGTTTATTTTAGCCTTTGACACAGGGAAAAGAAAAGACAATTCAGCCATGGCTCAGCCATGCCTCTCTGTGTGTGTTGTACCATTAGCAAGGCATCAGGGTTGGGGTAGAAATAGGAGATTTGTTTTCCCAGATAGTTTTTTTCCTGGTGTAAGAAGGGTTTGTAGCCTGTGACAACGAGCTGGGACAGCTCCAGTGCGCGTGATCCTGTGAGATTCACCCTGTGAGTCCTCACTCCATGGGGACACTCACAGATGTGAGGAAAAGGCCTCAGGCTGCTCCGGGAGAGGCTCAGGGTGGACATCAGGAGGAATTTCTCCATGGAAAGGGTGCTGAGGCCTTGGCAGGGGCTGCCCAGGGAGGTTTGGAGTTCCCATCCCTGGAGGTGCCCAAGGAAGGACTGGATGTGGCACTCAGTGCTCTGGGCTGGGGACAGGGTGGGGATTGGGCACAGCTGGGACTGGTGATCCTGGAAGGTTTTTCCAGTCTCAGTGACTCCATGATTCTGGAATGCATACGAGAAGTAGCTGTACTGAATTTAAAGCAGGAATTAAAAGCAAACAAAGACATTAAAAATTCCATGGGACCATTAAAGCCTTTATAGTGTTTTTAAGAGTTTTTTGGGGGGAGAAGTTTGATAGTACCTGGGGCTCACAGCAGTGTTTTTGTTGTGAAGGTGTATGGAATGTAATTTCCATGGAGGAATGTCCATAAGCAACAATGTCCAGGCCTTATACCCACATCCTTTCTTCTGGAAACCTCTGGAATGGGATCTCTGTGCTGAGCCCTTCCTGAGCCTCATCTCCTCTGCCCCTGGTCCAGTGGAAGGCCCATGGCAGGGGCTGGAACTGGGTGGGCTTAAAGGTCCCTCCCAGCCCAAACCATTCCACCTTTCTGTGATCATTCCGAGATTCTCTGTCCAGGCTTTGCTTATTCCATAGGTCCAGTAGAAGGCAGGAAGGATAAAGTGGAGAAATATCTTAATATCTGGGTGTTTTTATTGAGTTCATGGGTTTATTTCTCTCTCTATTTTTTATTTTCACTGTCACAGCAGCAACAATTCAGAACAAGTTTCCACGAAGGAGTCCTGGCTTTCAATATAATTAAAATAAACATGGAATCTTGCAGGAGTATCGTGAAACAAATTAAAACCTGATTGCTCTTCCAATTCCCATCTAATGATTATCCAAACAAGTGTGGGGAGCACAGGGCTACAATCCCAAAGCCAATCAAGTTTGACGGTTTTAATTTGGATTTTCATGTGTGTGGAAGTTCGTCAATACGGAGACTTGTCCAAAATCTTGTGCTTGCTCTTACAAAGTGGATGGAAAATGTTCCCTGGTGTTTTTGTGTCACACAAGTGGTACAGTTTTTTTTGGCAAACAGAGAGTTCAGTTTTGAGTTTCTAAAAGCAGAAGGATGCAATAAATAATGATCTGTTCAAATCTACAAGAACTGGTGCAAATCTGTATTTTGGGAATTGGAGTTTCTGCCAGGCCTGGATTGCCTGGGGAGGGCTGAGAGCTGCTGGGGGTGTTGGGGGATGGAACTTGCTGGCCTTTAGATCAGGGCTGTGTCATGGAATCATGGAATCATGGAATGGTTTGGATGAGAAGGGACCTTAAAGTTCACCCCATTCCCACCCCCAGCCATGGGCAGGGACACCTTCCACTAGCCCAGGCTGCTCCAAGCCCCAGGGTCCAACCTGGCCTGGGACACTGCCAGGGATCCAGGGGCAGCCACAGCTGCTCTGGGCACCCTGTGCCAGGGCCTGCCCACCCTCCCAGGGAACAATTCCTTCCCAATATCCCATCCATCCCTGCCCTCTGGCACTGGGAAGCCATTCCCTGTGTCCTGTCCCTCCAGCCCTGGTCCCAAGTCTCTCTTGGCCCTTTAGGCACTGGAAGGAGCTTTGAGGTCTCCCTGGGGCTTCTCTTCTCCGTCTCACTCAGCTGCTCCTCAGGAGAAGAGTTTCAGCCCTGTGCCAAATTGGGAAGTTCTCCCCTGCACTCATTGGACTCTTCCCAATTTTAAAAGCAGGAGCCTTTCCCACAACATCCAACCACTGGCTCCCAGGGCAGCAGCAATTTGGTCCCAGTTTCCTGCTTGGGGCAGGACTCCAGTCACTGTGCTCACACTCCATAATGGAATAATGGAATAATAATGGAAATGGGAGCTGCAACCCCTGCACGTGTGAGCACACTGGAGCTGCTGTTCCTTTGGGAGGAGGGGTCTCATCCATGTGGGAACCACCTGCAGCTGCATGGAGGCAGCTCCTTAATGCAGTCAATAACCCCTCAGCAAGGTGATGCCCTCACATGAACAAAAACAAATCCAGAGCCTGTTCCTGCCTTCCTGCAAATTTGAATCTCCCCCATCCATCCCTGGGAATGTTTCTATGGTTACCTCCCAGAATACCAGTTTGCCAACATCAGGTTATTTCCATCTTGGAACCTAAATCCAAGCTGGTTTTTCAGCTGGGCTCAACTCTAGTGCTGAATTTTAGCCTCCTGAAGAGCTGGAGGTGTAAAGCTTAGACAGGAATGTGTCACCATTTTTGTGGTGACTGTCACAACTTTGAGAGTGATGCAGAACTGAGTCTAAGAAGAAAAAGACAAAATATAATGGATTTCATGGAATTATGGTGTCCTGTGGCAGCTCACAAAGACACTGCAGATGTGGCCACAGAAAAGATTCTCCCAGACACATCAGGTTGTCTTTGACTCCAGGTTCTGGGATTGCTCTCAGGAAGGATAGAATTGCGACTATTTTAGAATTAATCTTGAATTTCAATGATTTTCAGCCAGACCCTGTGTGTGCCCCCACAAGGAACCTCCACTGGGAATGTGATGAGGGACAGTGTATCTCTGCTCGATGTATTTTGTTGATAAGGAGAAGTGGGAATTTTGCTACTCCCTGGGCTGCTGTAGAAAGGCTGGGAGGGTTGGGATTGTATGGCCTGGAGAAGAGGAACTTTGGGTTGACACAATTTTGGCCTTCCAGGACCTGAAGGGAGTCAACAGGAGAGCTGGAGAGGGACTTGGAACAAGGGATGGAGGGACAGGACACAGGGAATGGCTTCCCACTGCCAGAGGGCAGGGATGGATGGGATATTGGGAAGGAATTGTTCCCTGGGAGGGTGGGCAGGCCCTGGCACAGGGTGCCCAGAGAAGCTGTGGCTGCCCCTGGATCCCTGGCAGTGCCCAAGGCCAGGCTGGACAGGGCTTGGAGCAGCCTGGGCTAGTGGAAGGTGTCCCTGCCCATGGCAGGGGTGGGATTGGATGGGCTTTAATGTCCTTTCCCACCCAAACCATTCCATGATTTTATGATTCTGTAGGTAATCCTAAGAAAACATTCCTTACGGCAAATCCTTCCCTAGCTGGAGTTTGAGTCCTTGTGCAGGGCTGGAATCCATCCCTCCAAGTGCAGTTTCCATCACTGAGCTGCATTAGGAACACCTTGTGAATCTGAGAAAAGCTGTGAAACCTCATTGTCAGCTCTAAACAGCACAATCCCTTCTTTTTCCTTCCAAACCAGGAAGGTCATGTTGCTGATAGTCACAAAAATGAGGCTTTTTTGAGTCAGCAGCTTTGCCTGATCTGTCGAAAATGTCACCACTTGCTTGTAAATATTCTGAAAACCACAAGTCTCTGCTTCCAAAGCCAATTATGGGTGGCTGACTGACAGTAAAGCCCCTACTTAGCACACCTGGCCACTTAAAAGCAACAAAGCGAATGGTTTGGGACATCACAAACCTCCAAATGCCCACAAAACAACCCAAATTATTCTGATTAGGCATAAAATTTTATCCTAGCACGAGGCCCCTGATTGTGACCCAAATGGGATGTTATTGTTCCAGCAGCAAATTCAAAATGCAAACACAGCACAAAGGCGTTTTGCAACAGGGACATAAAAATTATAGTAATGTAGTTTTGTGACATTTCCACCTAGCAGTGACAGTATTCCTGATTCCAGCGCAAAACAAAGCAAAAATCAAAGTTTTTTGGCACGGAACAGATTTATGAGCACGGTCAGAGACAATCCTGTTAGAATTACGGCTAAAGCTGAGACTCAGGGTGTAAAACTCCTTCAGTAAAATAAAAGAGTGAAATTTTAGAGTAGACAGAGGGAGGAAATGGAGTAAATAAAGATTTAATAATCACAGAGATCTCCCTGGGTGTAAGGCTGACTGATGCTCCCAGGCACAGGGTGGGATTTTGAGGTGTCTGTGCAGGGCCAGGAGATGGAGTCCATGATCCCTGTGGATCCAGCTCAGGATATTCCATGATTTTATGATTATTGTGTTGCTAAAGGCATTAATTCTTGCTTTACTTAGATATTCCCAAGTGACTTTGGGCCTCCAGGAGCTCAAAGGATTAAGCAGGAGGATCTGCAGAGAAGATCCCAAAAGAGGAGTTAGCAGGCTGGATCCCCTATTCCCGAAGGAAAAGGGGCAGGTGCTGGGCTGAAGTTTTAAAGAGAGATACAGAACCTGGCAAAATTTTGGATGTTTGTAAGGAATTGTTCCCTGGGAGGGTGGGCAGGCCCTGGCACAGGGTGCCCAGAGCAGCTGTGGCTGCCCCTGGATCCCTGGCAGTGTCCAAGGCCAGGCTGGACAGGGCTTGGAGCAGCCTGGGCTAGTGGAAGGTGTCCCTGCCATGGCAGGGGTGGAACAGGATGGGCTTTAAGGTCCCTTCCCACCCAAACCATTCTGTGATTCCATGATTTCCTAACACTTTACTAAATGTCTTTCCAGAACTGAGGAAAGGCTGAAGTGTCCTGCACACATTGATGGGATTCCCCTGCAATCCAGGAGCAAAGGAGCTCTGGAAAAACATCCACGTTTGAGGAACATCTCAGTGGTGTCAGCAGAAGTTCTGTGGACTGAGCCCAGAGAACCTGCAGGAGCAGAGGAAGGGGGGGCAGCACTTCCTAACGAAAAACAGGGAATAAAACAGTAAGAGAGGTGGGAATGTTGTGAAGAAGCTTCCTTGAGCCAGGTGCTGCCACAGCCCTGCCTGAAGATGTGCTCTTGGTGTTCCCCTGCTGCTCCTTTGGTGGGAATGGTGGCGGGGGGGAAGGAGGCATCTGAAAGACTCTGACTGCAGGAAGAAGGGAGAAGACCCCACAAAATCACCTGGGCAAGAGGTCAGCCGGAGGGCAGTGGGGGAAAGGTGAATTTGGGGTGCTTTGCTCTGGAAAGGGGAGTTTGGCCCTTCAGAGTGGTGGAGAAGCTAAAAGGGAGAATGTGTCTCACCTGCCCAGGAGAGGACGGCAGGGGGTGCCCCAGGAGGGGTGTGGAGCACTGTGAGCCCCATCCCAGAGTGGCAGGCAGTGGGTGGGGGGGTTTGGGCTGTGTTTGGGGTGCAGTTTGGGGTGTGTGGATCCCTCAGGACCTTCCTGTCCTCCCAGGAGTGTTGAGAGCCCTGGGCAGTCCCACAGGACAAAGTGCAGAGCAGGGAAGGAGCAGGGCCAGGGCTCTCCTGGCCTTGGGGCAGAGCTGGGAGGCTCTCCTTGAGTCTGAGCAAAGCTCTGATGTCAAACAGATCCTTTGGGGCCTGATCCAAACCTCCCCCCACACCGAGACATCCTCATCCCATGGTCTGCACACTCGGAGCAGGGAATTACACATGCAAGGCTGTAATTGCCTTGTTATCCAATTAGCAAACCCCAAATGATTTCCCAGTGTCACTGACAAATCCTTGCAGGAATCCTCCTCCTCCCGTTGCCATCACAGCACGGCTCTGGCAGGGCCTGGGAGGTTCTGCTGGAGCTGGCACCGGCACAGGAGCGCTCTGGGCACTCGTGGTGGGCACTCTGGGGTGGTCACTCTGTGGTGGACACGCTGGGGTGGGCACTCCCTGGGAGGGTGGGCAGGCCCTGGCACAGAGAAGCTGTGGCTGGCCCTGGATCCCTGGCAGTGCCCAAGGTTGGACAGGGCTTGGAGCAGCCTGGGACACTGGAAGGTGTCCCTGCCATGGCAGGGGTGGGATGGGATGAGCTTTAAGACCTTTCCAACCAAAGCCATTCCATGATTCCATGAAAGGAAGAAGAGTCTCATTTTCCTGCTGGTGAAGACAAACAACAGCTGGGGGTGTAAAACCGAAATGGCAAAAAAGCCAAAAGGGTTACAAACATCTCAACAGGACACAATCTGTGATCCAAATGCTTTGCACTTCCTTACCCCAGGTTCTCTGGGGCTCTGGGATGGGCATTCCACACTCATCCCTGCATTCCTGGATCCCTGCACCTGCTGAGGGCTGGCTCAGGGACAAGGTTTGGGGTGATGTGTTCACCCCAGCACTCCTCTGGTTTGGGATGAAGAAAGTTGGGAGGAGAACATTTGTCTTGTCGGAGGAGCTGCATCGTGGCCTGCTCTCTCCCTGCACTCATTCCCATGGGAATATTATTTTTCCCTAAGGTAAAGACTTGCAATCAATCCTAAAAATCCAAACAATTCCATGTTTGTGCGGCCCCAACCCTTCCACGTGCACAGCTCCATGAACACTTCCTCTCATAAATCTGGATCATCCATAAGGAGATTTTTCCTATAACTCATTATTCCATGCACAATTAAAACTCAGTTAGGACTGTATTTCTGGCCTTACTGGGTGTGTGCTCCCTTCCCATCCCAGGTGGGAGAGGAATTTGTCCCAGCTGAAGGGTGGGAAGCGGGATAGGGCTCAGGCACAGACCTCACGCTGCCTCGGGAGTTGAGCAGGATTTAAGGCAATTCTCTGCTTTTAATGCTGCCACCAACATCAGGAATGCTTTTTCCCGTTTTTCCCTGATTTGTGAGGCAGTGAGGAGCCATTAGGTGGTGCCCAAAAGCAGGAGGACACAGCGCCGGGGCTGAGAGGGAAACAGTGTGTGACACTGAGGGGACACCACGAGGACACCTCTGTGTCAGCCAAAGGTTCATCCCAACTATCCCAGCAGAAGGTGACTTGGTTCCCACAGGATTTTCCCTCTCCTTAGTTCTTTGTTTGCCATTTTATGGCACTAACAAGTGTCTGAAACTGGGGGAAGAAAAATCTCTTGATAAGACAAAAATGGCATTACAAGGTCATTCTTTAATATGTGACAATTATATCTGATCAAGAAGTTATGCCATGGAATCACTTCTTTTTTTTCTTTAGATGTTCCAAATAAAAATAAAATCCACAAGCAGGGATGATCCCACAGGATCCAGCCAATATTAATCTCTTCCCTCTTTCTGGAGCCAGGCTGCCTGAAAGGTTTTTTCCTCTCTCCAGAGTTCTGCTTCCCTTTGATCCCCATTTTGTGTGAGGCAAATGTTCCAGATTTCTTTTAAACCCCTGTTATTACACCCCAATTGCTGCAGTAAAGCTCAGCCCTCAGACCTTAACAGTGGGCTCCTCCTCTGTGGTGTAGCAAGGGCACCTCTGGGGAGGGAAATGCAAAGTTTTTAACCAGAAAGGCTTTTCCTTCCCTGGCATTCCAACAGATCCTTGAAGAAGAAGAACTCCAGGCTCCATGCCAGGTTCTGTGTTTATACAAAAGCAGCCTTTTGCTTATTTCCCTTAAAATGGAATTAAAAGGCATGAAATATTTTTTAAAAAATTTTTTTTATTATTATTCCTGCACTGCTGCCACTTCATTATCCCAGCTAGGCAGGCAGGCAGCCTATTCCAGGGAATGAGGATGGGAAAGGCCCAGCCAAGAAGGTTTAAATGCCACCTGTAGGCAAATTGAAATGTTCCCCTCCAAGTGCTAATCTTTCCTTTATTGCAGCAGTGACAGAGCCCTCGCTGTTCCCACGGAATTCTGCCATGTTTGTTTAAAATCCAAGCCCAGAAAACCCTGAAATGCCTCTGCTTAAAACACCAACCCAAGAACCCAAATATTTTATTCCTTCTGAAATGATTCCTTGTACTTGCAGGGAGCTGTAATTAAGATGCTGCTGCTTGTGGCTGCAGGGTTTGCTGTGCCCCTGTGCTTCCTGCATTGCTGAATCCCAAAGAAAGGGGTGAAAAAGGCTGGAGAGGTTTGCTGGTAGCCTAAGAGGAGTTATCCAATGGATAATTAATAACTGCAGCACCAAGAGAGCCAGTGTCCCATTAATGACTGATGTGGTCACACAGGATTCAGCTTGGAAGCTCCTCAGGAGGGCTCTGGACCAATCTCCTGCTCAGAGCAGGAGGAGTCTGAGGTCAGACAAGGCTGCTCAGGGCTTTTATTCCATCTGATCTTGAAGTCTCCATAGTCAGAGGCTGCACAACCTCACAGACACCTCCCCTGCACACTGCTGATATCTTAATGTGGAGCTTTCCCCTGAGTTTTCCTCTCTGCTTGCTCTGACCAGGTTTGTATTCCCTGGAGAGATTGGCTGTAGTCAGGTCCTACTTGAAAGCTTTGATCTGTTAAGGGCTCTACAAAGACCTGAAATAATCAGGCTCTGTATAAATGGCTCTAAATTCAATTACTTCTGATAATTGATTTAATTAAGAGCACGGATGAGATGGGATTGCTGCTCCCAGAAGTCAGAGTTAGGACTCACACTCTGGAAAATTTGGGCATCAGCAATGCCAGCACTTCTGTTTGAGAGGGACTTTGGACAAGGGACCTTAAAGCCCATCCATCCCCACCCCTGCCATGGCCAGGCACATCTTCCACTGTCCCAGGCTGCTCCAGCCCCAGTGTCCAGCCTGGCCTTGGGCACTGCCAGGGATCCAGGGGCAGACACAGCTTCTCTGGACATCCACACTTTCTCTACTCAGGACCTTTCTCACCTTCTGGTCTGTGCCATGAATCCAGGATTCCTGCGACCTTGAAGCTGGAGCCCATCTTCAGAGCTGGAGCTCTTCTGCCCATCGTTTTCCAGGATACTCAGGGAATTTGGATCCTGCCTTCCCAAATCCAAGCCTCCTAATAAATTTTTCCACATGAACAAAGTGATTTAGGGCTCAGAGGATCCCATCCTGTGAGCATTTCCTACCCTTGCTTTCCCCTGGATGCTGGAGCCTTCATAAACTCCAGCTCATCCTGACAAAGCAGGGGAGGTTTGGGTTTAATTGCAGTTGTTAATTAATTTTATCACTGCGGAATCTGCAGTCTGGTGGGAAAAGGGAAATTCCATTTAATGAATGGCTCCCTTCTCTCAGCACCTGGTGAGCACTCACTCTCCTGTCCTTGGCCAAAATTCCTGCCACATCCCCAGCTCCTCTTCTCCAAAATCCTCTCCAAGCTGGGGAAAATCCTCTCCAAGGTGGGCAAATGATCCTCCCTCATCCTCCTCTTCCTCCCCTCTGTGCCTCTGCAATGGCACCAGAGGGCAGGGAGTGCCCAAAGCTGGGGGTGAAGGCATTTGGGCAGGAGGATCAAGGCTGAGACCTTCTGGAGAAGGAGCCTTGGAGGTCCTGCTGTAAAGGGAAAGGGAAAAGGGAGAAAGGGTTTGAACTCTGCTTCTCTGTGGGCAAGAAAATGGAGCAGCTGGTGGGAGGTTTCATCCTCTCAATGAGGCTTCACCCTTCCCTAGGAGAGAGGTTTTGGTTCCCAAATTACCCCCAGGAGCTGGTGTGAGGGGCCTGAAGCTGCTGCAGGCCTGACTGTCTCCATCACCCGCTGCCTCTGCCATGTGAGGTGACACCAATTTGGTCACTGTTGTCACCACATTCCTGTGGTCTCCCTGTCCTCTGTCCCAGCCAACGCCATCCTGGGCTCCTCTTTTCTTCCTCACAGTGATAGTTCAAGGTTTGCCAGCACTCTTCTGTCTCCTCAGTGTCTTGTTAGTCCTGTCACCCTCTCCTGGCACCAGCAGACCTCTCCTGGCAGCATCCCCCATTCCCATTAATCCTTGTTTACCGGGAATGTACATATTTATTGCTTTTTATCTTGTTTAATCTCTCAGGTCTTGCAGCCCCTATTCATTGTTGCTGCTTCCCTTCTAACTCCCACCCATTTATCTTCCTCTGCTGCTGCATCTGCTCCAGCACATCCTGATTATCTCCTGCCATTCCCTGTGCCAGCCCCATGCCCTGTGTCGGGATTTGGCTCCCTGGAACAGTTGGTCTTCCAAAATCATCATTCACTGACTTATGGAGGAGACAGGAAGAGATTCTCTCCATGGACCTGCTGTCCTGTCTTCCTTACTTAGTGAGCAAATGAGGTTAATATTTAATGGATGTGGAGGTCAAAACAAATCCTGGATATTTTGTTCCATATTTCCACGCTTCCAAAAGGTAAATAACCATAAGAGGTCCATCTAACTAGGTATTTCTGACAATAACCTCCAGCAAATCCCAAGAGAAAAGTTAAGATGTCAGACACAGAAAAGAAATTCCCCAAATAAATTCCCCAGCTCCTGCAGTTCTGCCCGTGCATCCTCCTGCTATGGAGCAGCAGGGGCTTCACTGCAGCTCCTGGCTGGGGTCAGTTCTTGCTGTCATTTTGAGGTGACATCTCCCTGCCAGGATTCAGGAACCCCAAATTGCTGCCAGTGCCAAACCCAGTCCTGATCCATGGGATCACAGGAGCCCTGGGACAAACATCTCTGCTGTGGTGCTGCCAAAGGCCAAGCAGGACTTCAGTCTGAGCAAAAAAAAGCGGCTTTTTCCTCACAGATTGTCACCTCTGCCTCGCTCACCAAGGACAGGTGACCAGAAGTGGGGACAGGGCTTTTCTGGAAGACAAAATGAATCATGAAGTACTTGGGACTCAGGGGAAATCATGGACTTCTTTCTAAACCTTCTTCATCAGAAAGGGGGATCAGAAATGCATCTGCAGGGACTGATTTGGGCTTTGGAACTGCACCACACCACTTCCAGCCCCTTCTCCTTCCAGTAGCAAGGATATCCACAGTAGCAGCTGGACACACTGACAGGACCAGAATCCCAGTGAGTCAGGGGCCAGCCTGCCTTTGGATAAATATTTTCCTTCCCAGGTGGTTTGTTCTGGGTCTTTGGCACATCCCTGACCCCTGCCAGGGCACGGTGTGATATTCCTAAAAGCCACTGAGGTATTCAATCATGTAATTAGTGACTGATTAGCTGGAACGGCTGTGGGATGCAGATTGATATCAGGTGATGGCTCTGGGGGCAAAGGCAAAATAACCACAAACATCTGCTCAGAGGCAAAATAACCACAAACATCTGCTCAGAGGAAGGGCAGCTGCCCCTGCCCCTGGGCTGGGCTGGGCAGAGCTGCTGGAGCATTGCTGCCTTTGGACCAGACCCATGGAGCAGATAAGGGGTGGATGTGTGAGACCCACCCGCACTGGAGTCATTGCCAGGAAATCCCTGGCTGAACCCAGCTGAGTTCTGCTGAACTGGGAGGCACTGGGATACACTGGGGGGAGCCAGTGCCACGTGCCACCGTGGCCAGGCCTTGGATCTCCTGGGAGCTCTTATCTCCTGCACCAGTGACACTGAGCCACTCCTGCTGCCGGCTCTGGCTGCTGGCCAGCGGCTCCCAACAGCTACATCAGCTCCCAACAAGCGCAGCAGTTGTCAGAAGCAGATGAAGAAAAATCTCCTGGTTGGAGCAGAGCAGAGGGAGGGCCCTGCTCGGGTTCTGTCAGGGACTGGATGGGCCTGAAGCTCCAAAAGGGAATCTGTAATTAGGGGAACCCTCTCAGTGTGATGGATGAGCTCTGTGCTGCTCATCGCTGCAAATCCAGCCAGAATCTGCTCCTTTGGAGCTCAGAGGAAACATCACTCTAAAAATCCTTATTCCTGAGTGTCTGCAAGTGCTGCCAAGTCCTCCTGCTCAGCCCAGACCTCCCCCAAAAATGCTCCCTCCCCTGTCTGTCCTGGTGTCCCCTTTCCTGGGAGCACATCGTCCTTGGAGGCTGGAGCTGGAGCACACAGCAGCTCCTCGCCCTTTCCCGGGCTCAGAAATTAGGGCAGGCTCAGAGAGATCAACGAGTTTCCTTTCCTCCTGATGGCTGTCCCCAGGAATATGTGGGAGAGGAAAGCAAATTCCTTCTGCTTCTCCTCCGGGAGCAGGGCAGATGCAGCTTAGCAGGAAAAATACCATAAGACAATAATTAAGGTTGTTTGTGTAGGGATGCTGAGGTCACTGAGGACTTCAAAGTTTGGGTGGGCTCTGGGAGTGCTGGAAAAGGGACAAGAGGGAAGAAGGTCACTGAGTGAAGGGTAGAGAGCACAGAATTCGCTGCGTGGTGGTGACAAGTGTGGCCAGCCAGGCTCCCTTTCCCCTCCCGCCAGGACACACCAGCACCTCCCTGACCTCAAAAAGGGTCACAGCAGAGGAGAAGGAACCCCCAGCCCCAGCTGGTCCAGGAGAAACCTCAGGGGTACAAAGTGATCCCCTAAAGTTCATTTGTATTTTCCATTTATATTCCACATTCAAAGTTCTAAAGCAGTGCCCTCATGGCGGGAGCTGCTGAGTGGGACCTGCTGGGCCTGGGTGGGCTGAGGGGTCCAGGGAGGCAGCACTGCCTGGGACACATCCTGAAACAGATGTCTGGAGAACCCGGTTTGCCTGTTTTGTTGGGTGGGGATATGGTGTCGGTAGGAGGTGGAAAGGACCCAGAAATCTGGGCTTGAGCAATTCCCATCCTTACACCACTGGATGGGACCCCAGCCTGGTTCCTCTGAGTCCATACAATGGCCTGGAAGGGAAAGGACCTTAAAGTTCATCCCATTCCTCCATGGGCAGGGACACCTTCCACTATCCCAGGCTGCTCCAAGCCCTGTCCACTGGCCTTGGACACTTCCAGGGATCCAGGGGCAGCCACAGCTTCTCTGGGCACCCTGTGCCAGGGCCTGCCCACCCTCCCAGGGAGGAATTCCTTCCCAATATCCCATCCATCCCTGCCCTCTGGCAGTGGGAAGCCATTCCCTGTGTCCTGTCCCTCCATCCCTTGTCCCCAGTCCCTCTCCAGCTCTTTTTTAGCCTCCTGTGGCAGTGGTGACAACTTTGTCAAGGCTATTCCCAGCCCATTCCCAGTGACCCTGGAGCAGAAGGATGCTCTGTGCCGGGATGCTCCTCTGGAAGCCACTGGCTCCCTGTTGGAGTTCCCCCATCTCACCCTGCTCCTGCCTAGCTGTGCTCTGGTACGACACATGAAGGCATGATTAATGGCTCTAATAAATATGTTAATCTGCAGAAATGAAATTTTCCTAATTAAGAAACCTCTTCTGGGGTTTTCCTGTTCCTTTCCTGAGCTGCTCTGAGAGCAGCTCGATCCACTCTGGAGTGAGGAGTAGCAGGACCAGGGGTGTCAATCACATCCCATTCATCCCAGTTTAACAGAGGGGATTATTCCCAGCTCCTTCTCCTTGGCAGAAAGGGGGAGTGTACTCCTGCACCACTGACTCCTTTCTCCTTGGAACAGCCTCGCTCGTGCTGGAGAAAAGCAGAATTTAAGCTAATGAAAGGATTAGGATAATCCCTGTATAACCCAGGGCTCTGAGGCTGCTCAGATCTGTCACATGGAGCCATCCAGCAGCTCCAGCACGGCTGGGCCTCCTCCTCCAACCCCAATCCAGGCTCCTTCTCCATGTGCCACATCCCTGTTCAGGACAAGAGTCAGATCAAGGAATCCCCTGTGTTGGGAAGGGATGTTCAGAGGGCCCTCCAGCCCTAAACCTGCTCCTTTCTCCATCCCCAAAGCCAGGGCCACCCTTGGGTGTGGATTCCATGCTCCTCCTCACATGGTGGAGAGAGTTCATGTTATTCCCTCCTGTCCATCGAGGTTCCTGGATATTTGTTCAACACTTTCTACTCATAAAACCTGAGAGAAAATAGAAACATCCTGGATTTGAAGGCAGGTGAGACAAGGAGGGGACAGTTTTCCACTGAAAGAGGAATTGTTCCCTGTGAGGGTGGGCAGGCCCTGGCACAGGGTGCCCAGAGAGGCTGTGGCTGCTCCTGGAACCAAGAAGAAAAGGTTGGAAGTGAAAAGATGAAAGTCCAGAAGAGGAATCTCACGGAAAATGAAAATATTTCCGTATTAGGAATTTGTGAGTTATAACCAAGTAAGAAAACCTTGTTTTCTAAGCTGGCCAACTTTAATGAAAATCAGAATTCCAATTAAATCTTGGGATCAGAGCTTGGAGGTGCCGTTCTGATTAACTTTCATTCCTGGCAGGAATGATTGCCAATTTTTTGGGAAGGGGATGTATTCCCAGGTCCCTGATTCTTCCCATTTGTGACACTAGTGTTCAGCTCCATTTCCTATCCGAAGAAATCACTCTTGACAAACAATGAAGCAGTCCATTAATTAGTTGTCTTTAATTGCCTTAAGCTTGTTGCTGTAATTAATTGGGGAAGAGCAGGAAAACTGGGATTGTTCCATTTTAATGGCTGGAATGTCCCATTCCATGGAGTTCATGAAACTCTCTTAGAATGGCAAATAGAGGCTGGGAGACCTTCCTGTAAGGGGCATATAAATAATCCTAACATAAAAGACTGGAATGTGGATGGAATAATGTCAATGGAATTAAACCCAGCATTCCACGGGCTTGTGGGATCATTAATTATTAGGTTTAATGACTAATTAAAAAATCACCACTTCCCAAACCCAGCCCAGATCCTTTTCCATCCAGCAGTGTCTTCCCCATGACCAAAGGAGTGGGAACTGAATCAGAGTGTCAGGACAAGGGGGAATGGCTTCCCATGGACAGGGGGTGGGTTAGATGGGATATTGGGAAGGAATTCCTCACTGTGAGGGTGGGGAGGCCCTTGAACATTTTCCTAGAGCAGCTGTGGCTGCCCCTGGATCCCTGGCAGTGTCCAAGGCCAGGCTGGATGGGGCTTGGAGCACCCTGGGATAGTGGAAGGTGTCCCAGCCCAGGACAGGGGTGGCACTAGATGAACTTCAAATTCTCTTCCATCCCAAAGTATTCCATAATTGTAGGATTCTACGACCTTGCCACACAAGTGTTGAGAGATTCCTTCAAGCAAAAGGAATAACTGTTTTCATCATCTGCCTTTTTATTCCTTAAATTCCAATAAACACAGCTAAGTCCTCCCTTAGGTTGATTCCTGAGTGTATTTTTTAACATATTTATGAAAATTGCTCCCCCAGGAAAAGCTGAATTGGAGAACCTCCAGAGCAAATCCCAGAGCCTGGAAAAGTAAAGCCTGGCAGGTAACTCTGGGAATGTTGGGGGTTTCATGTCTCTGAGGAAGTTTCAGGACTCACAATGTTGGATGGGTCTCATCAAGCAGATTCCTGGGCATGACGAAATGGGGCTGAACATGGATCAGGAACAGCAGGAATCTGCTCAGGGAGCGGTGTTGGAGCTCACAGCCAGCAGAAACATCCCAGGAGGAATATTTTGCATCCCTGCATTGTTTTGATTGCTGTGCTCTTGTAAAAGCTGGGAGATTCCTCCATGCATTTAAATTTTTGATATCCAATTTATTTGGAATCTCCTGTCTGGCACCTGGAATCTGATTGAGCAGGGCACAGAAACCAATCTGGGGCAGGCAGGGTGACCTTCTTCCCATCCTGCCTGCTCCCAGCTCTGCGTAGAAGGCTGAATCCAGGTTTTTTCCATGTGTGCAGGGAAGATTAATCAGCAGAAGAAGGAAAGGTGTCACCAGGCTCTGTTCCCAATGTTTTTAGTAACGAAGATCATTCCCTGAATGGATATTCAGGCCAGGAGTGGGTTTGTTTTTCCATGTGTGTGTTGAATAATAGTAGGAAAATCCCAAAGGAAGGATTGCTGGATGTACAGTCCTTCATCCCAAGCATCACTGTGCCCATGTGGGTGTCACATCCCAGGACTGGCACATCCTACTTTGCCCTTTTCTAGGGCCACTCAAGTTGTTTTTGGGGTTCAGATTCCACAGTGCTGCTGGAATAGGTTTTTTTAAAAAAATTTTTTATTTTTTTTTTTTTTATTTTTTTTTTTTTGTGGAAGCTGGTGGAATTCTGCAAATCAGAGTTGTTATTTCCAGCCTGTCTCTCCAAAGGGGAATAATTATTTTGAGCATCTTCCGTGAGCTTTAATAAAACAATCAACTGGAACAACATCATTACTTAAAGTTTGATGCTGCTCCCTGAGAGAACATTCCTGAGAATCCCTAATCACTTTGGATCAGTTTGGATCTGCTTGGCTGCTTCCAGCTGACTTGAAGCCACTGGGAAAAGTGGAATGGATTGATGGGAATTATTGGAGATATTCCCATATGGACACAGCAGGAGGGTTGGGAATCTCCTTTTCCATCCTCGAATGTTCCATAATTCTGTGAAATGAGCCTTCTTTTTATATTCTTAAACCTGTGCCTGTGTGTAATTCCAAAGGATGTGGAGAGCCAGGCAGGGATGGGGCTTTTCCCATATCCTGGCATGCGGCTCCCGATTTTAATGAATTATTAAGGGAACAACATTTTCTGTTGGATGTTCCTTGTGAGGAGTGAAAGAGGCACCATCCCTGCATGCCAGGGCTGTCAGGACCTGTTCCATTCATTAACATGCTCCATTAATTAACATGTTTACATTATGTAACATTCCCATGCTGCATTTTCAATTCCAGCCCGTGCTAACAATCCCTTTCCTGACTCCTCATTATAGGGAATCATTGCACAGACCAGGTGGCTCATCAGGATTTTAATCTCTTCCCCCTCTTTTTGGCCCAGCTTTTTGTGTGTTTGTACCACAGTTAGGCTGGGGTGGGAGAATCCCCTTCCCCCAGATCCTGAGCATCTGCAAATCCTGCAAAATTCCTGCTATTCAAGGGGAAACAATCCTGTGGAGCCAGGAAAGCCATTGGCACCATGGAAAAGGCTTTTTAGTGGGGCAGGGAAAGGTTTCTAGAAATGTCAGAGATGTCCTGGCTACCAAACCCCATCCTGGGCCACAAAACACCGTCCTGGTGACCAAACCCTGTCCTGGCCACCAAACACCATTCTGGGCCACCAAACCCCATCCTGAGCCACCAAACCCTATCCTGGGTCACCAAACCCTGTCCTGGCCACAAAACCCCATTCTAGGCCACCAAACCCTATCCTGGGCAACCAAACCCCATCCTGGCCACCAAACCCTATCCTGGCCACTAACCCCATCCTGGGCAATCATACAGGATCTGTGGTAGTTGTTGGCAATTCCAAATGGCCCAACAACAAAGGAATGGCAATGGAAACCCTTTGGAGCAGGTGGAGACAAACATCACATTAACCCAGAATGGCCAGAATTCCCTAATTATGTCCATGGCATCCAGAGGAAACAGCCTTTGCTCCCATCTAGCTCATCCAGCATCCACTGGAGTCTTCTGGGAACAGTACCACACAAAATTGTCCACTGCAGTGTGGAATTTGGGGCACATTTAGGATCTTTTTCTGGACATTCTGGGGCTTTTCTGGTCTTTTCCAGGGAATATCAGCAAGCAAGAGTGGTTGTGCTTCAGAAGGGGAAGCATCCATGAGCATGGAATGTTGTGGCACCAGTGCCTCCATCACTGTATTCACCAGTTCTTCCTGGCCTTCCACAGTTTATTTGGAAAATGTGCTCATTTCATGCCATTCGACTCTTTTGGATAAGAATTATGGAATCTTGGAATGATGTAGGTTGGAAGGGCCCTTAAAGCTCATCCCACCCCACCACTGCTGTGAGCATGGACACCTTCCACTATCCCAGGTTGCTCCGAGCCCTGTCCAACCTGACCCTGGAACACTTCCATGGATGGGGCAGCCACAGCTTCTCTGGGAATCCTGAGATGTGGGAATCCTGGTGGTTCCTTCTGTAACAAATAGGAAGTGTTTCCTAGACAGATCCCACTCTGGAAAACCTGTCTGTGGTTCCCTGATGTTCCCATGCGACAGCACTGGGTTTTCAGTGAGTTTTTCCCAGCTGGAATCTCAGACATGAAGGACAATGATCCTGATCCCAGATTGGAAAAGACCTTCAAAATCTCCTAATCCAACCATCACCCAACAACCTCATAACCACCCCGAAACCACATTCCCAAGTGCCACATCCAGACCCCTCTTGAGCACTTCCAGACACAGGGAATCTGCCACTTCCCTGGCAACTCATTCCAGGGCCTGATCGCTCCGTCAGGGAAACATTTTGTTTCCAATCTCTGATCTGAACTCCCTGGTGCATCTTAAGGCCATTTCCTCACCCTTTCCCTTCCCTGCCATTCCTGCAGAGTGGAAAGTCTCAGCAGAGACTTCCAGGACAACATCAGGCCTCTCTTTGGGCTCCGTAATTTTTCAATTTACAGCACAACAGGGAGTCTATGCTTCCCACAGGAGCATCCTCAGGGATACATGGCAGGACTGAAGTGGGAGACGTGCAATCAGTGAAGAATCAGTCACATCTTTCCTTTATGGGGGAATTGAATTTGATATTTAGAGAAAAAAAATTCCCCTATACCAGACACATCACAGGCCACCACCGCTTCAGACGAGGCTGAAATTCTGCTGAGACTTTCCACTCTGCTGATCTGGTGTGGAAATGGTTTTTAAGGGAGGGGATTGAGACGACACACGGCGTTAGTGACATCCAAAAATATTTACAAGCTGAGGGCCAAACCAAGGAATTGCTCTGAACTGCAACTTGAGGCTGCAGGGAATTTGGGAAGTGGGTGGGAGAGGGAACAAAAGCGGTCACGGATGCTCCAGGTGGATAAAAAGATAGGACCCTCCATAAGCTAATTCCTTACTGGGTGCAACAGGAAATCCAGAGGAACTCCACGTCCTTCCCAGCCCTTCATTCCCAAGTGATCTTTTGGAAAAGACCTCTCCTAGGCGTGAGGAAGCCCAAGGATTGCTGAGCAGACAAGGAGTGCTCCTGCCAGTTACCTGCTCTCCTTTGGAATATTTAATATTTTTCCTAAAATTATCCTGTCCTGGGGGAAGAAGGGAAGCTGTGTTCCTCTAAGGAACATCTCGTTAATCCACTCTGGAATGAATGACTGAAATCAAGGATCATGAATGTCAGATTAGCTCAGTAATTATTGAAAGGCTCAGGTCTTGAATGGAGACATGGAAAATTACTTTTCTTCCTTTTAATCAGAGCTTTGTGCTCCATGAGGGCTTTTTAGGGAGCGATGCCCTGGGAAGGGCTTGTTCTTCCTCCGTGGAGGTGGTGGGAGGGATTTTTTATCCATGTCTGCCCTGAGGGAGCAGCTTCAATCCAGGCAACATATTCTGAGCCCCAAAGTGCTTGGAGAAGCAGGAGAAAGTCAGGGAAGCTCAGATGGGTCACAAAAGTGGGATTTGAGGGACAACCTGGCAGAGAATGCTCTGAGACAGGATCAGAGAGATCTTAACCCAGGTTTGGGGTTTCCAGTTGCCCCCCGGGGAGGACTCATCCGTTTGTTCTTCAGGCTGGGACTCTGATCTGGGGCTCTGGCTCCTCTCTCCACAGATGTCAGCACAGCCTGATGGTATCAACGGGCTCTGAACATCCACTTTTATCAGAGTCAGATTGGGAAAAAAAGCTGGACTTTTCCATCAAATTAGATCTTTAAAAAATTCTTCTGCAAGAACTTGAAAATGTTTCTGGGTTTAGTGTAAAAGGAGGGGCTGACAAGGCGCCTCACTGAATGTTGTGCTTTTGTTGTTTGAAAATGAGAAGTTATTGTTTTGAAAGGAAGAAGTAAAACATCCTTGGGAAATGTTCCACTTTTCGAAGTGGATCTGAACCTCAGCTGAAGAAATCCGTGCTGCTGGGGCTGGTTTTACAAAAGGTTTCAGCAGGCAAACACAAACCCCAGGCTTCTCTCAGCTCAGAGGGTTTGATCCTGCCCCAAGGAAAACAAAATTCCTTCCAAAACTGGAGGACAGATGCCCTCCAAAGGGATTTTTATGGACCTGGACTCTCCCAGCCTTGGAAAGATCAGCAGAGGTGTTCAGTGTGGTGACTCTCCCTGTTGCACTTGATTTCAGTTGGAGAATCCAGGAAAATGAGAAAACCTCAATGGGGATTGGTGCCAGTAGAGGGGCTCTAAATTCAGGGAATTTATCTTGGACCTTGGACTCATCCAGCTGCACAGAGCTGCACAGGGATGTTTGGAGGTGACCACGGCCAGGATGTCACTGTCCTGTGACGCAGAACCAGTCAATGCTCAGTGCAGGAAATGGAGCCAGCAAGTGACCAGGCTTCCAGTGAAATGATCTCCAGGTTAGACCAGAATTCCAGGATGCCAGGATCATCCCAGTGGATCTGAGCTCAGACAAATGGGTTTTAATTGAAATAAAAAGCCTTTTTCTGTCCAAGGCACCGACCATGTCAGGTGTCTTTCAAGCCAAGAGCTTGATGGAAAGCAAAGACTATTCCAGGACAAATTCCTTATTCCCATTGTAGGACACTGATCCCTCTGTGGGGTCTTGCCCAGAACAAGCTTTCCTGTTGGATTCACGAGCAGATCCAAGCCAGGATTCACTGTTCCCTGAAAGCAGTGAAGTTCCTACAGCATCTCTCATCTCTCCACAGAGGTCCAGCTGCTGTTGTGACCCAGGCCTGTCCCAGTGGGCTCCCTGTCTGTCCCTGCAGAGAGTTGGGACCCTCAGGAGTGTCCCCTTCAGCAGAGGTGGATTTGCCTGGGTGCTGCCACCTTCACTGGGCATCCAGAGCACAAAGCTAAAGGCACGCCCTGGGTGGGATCTGCCTGGAGCTGATCCAGCACCAACTGCAGCCACCTTGAAAGGCAAGTCCAGAGCCAGCACAGCTCCACCAAAACACCCCCAACCTCTCCATGCAGGAGAACGGGAGTGATCAGCACAGGGAGTGTGAACAGGTCTTTATTCTGTTAATGAATTCCCACCAAACCCTATTGAAACGCTGCCACCGAGTGTTTATCATTAAGACAATTATTTGAGGCTGCCCTACTTTTGTCGGGCTCTTTAATACCGTGGGCCCCTCATTAGCTGTGTACACGGCTAACGAAGACAGCGAGCTAATTGGCAGCAGCTCTTGAAGAACTGAAGCAGCCTCATCGTTTGCCTGCTCACGTTCTGCTGTTCCAGCGAGGAACTGCAGAAGATGTTCCCTGATTAGGCTGTTGAATTATGAATTAGGCTCTGCTCCCACTGCAGCTGTTTTTTCCATGTCATTCCCAGCACTTTATTTCCCCATCTGCTTATAAAACCATGAGCTTGATCCTGCAATAAACACTTCAAATGGTTTCTTTCTTTTTTAGGGGCTAATTAATTGTGTTGCATTTCTTGAGGTGCCCTGGCTTGCAGCAAATTAACAATGCTAATTTTTCCTCTGCTCAATGCCCAAACAATCCCTCCTACAGAGGAGCTGGAAAATAAAGAGGATTCTATCAAACCATTCCCATGTTTCAGCTTCTTCCCATTTTGATCCTTTCTGTGCGTGATGCAGAAGGGATGTCCTCATTTGCAAACCATTCCCAAAGTTGCTTGGATGGATCTTTCCAGGCAGGAGCCAAAACAGAGGAGTGACATTTGCAGCTGGCTTGTTCCTGGTGCTCAGTCCTAATCTCCAGTTGGTGCCTTGGCCACTGGTCCGTGTCAACTGGAAAAGGCCCTGCTGGGTGGGGGCAGGTCCAGATGGAGACACGGGAACGGGGAATTGGGAATGGGAAATGTCTGACTGAGCAATGAGCAAGGCTGCATAAAAGTAATGGCTAAATAAGAGACTGGGTTAAATTAATGATCCTTTAAAGCCACTCTGGCCCCAGTAAAGGACAAATTATCCTTTCCTGCCCACACCAAACTCAGCGTGGATCAGCTCCAGGCCATGCTTGGGCTGGTTTACAAGGATGTTGGATGTTGCACCTGGAGCAAACCGGGATAGGATTTGGTGCCAACACCATCCTGTGTGTCCAAGGGAACATGGGGCTCTCCAAGCTCATTTGGAGCTCACAGGGACCCACCGGGGCCAAGTGGCTGCACTGGGCTCTGCCTCTGGAGAGGGAAATGGGAGGGTGATGGAAAAAAAGCACACAGAGCATGGACCAGCTCTCCTGAGAGGACAGAGTTCCTTATTTAATCCCAACTAGGAGGAAAATCCATTTCCCCAAGCTGTTCTACTGCCTCACTTTCAATGCCCTGGATTCTGCACTGATGAGGACACTGCTGAATGTTCTGGTTTGGCCAAGGCTCCACCTTTCCACAGACAGCAAATTTGAGCTGCTGCGGGAATGAAAGAGAGAAGAATGTTTGGGAGATGATGTGGAGGAGGCAGCAGGGCTGGAGCCTCCAGACCCAGCTTTACACAGCCCAGTGATGTGGTTTTGTTTGGTGTCCTCACAACCCCAGAGAGAGAAGTGCTGTTGGTCTGAAATATCAGCCATTCCTGCAGGATAAATGGAATAATATCCCAGCTGAGCCAGCTCTCAGGAGGAAATGAGGAACTTGGAAAGGCCAGCTCAGAATGGAGACATAAAATAGGAGATGAAATGAGCTCTGCTCCTTCTGCTTGACCACTACTCAACATGAAGTTATTGCATTTTTTTCTTTACCCACTTTATCCTCTTTTCCCTCTCTCCTCCTCTTTTCCATCGGACCACTCAAAAATGAAGAGCCCAAATCCATGTTTTCACCACTGGGCAGCTCAGGATGGGAAGAGGTTTCCCATGGAGGCTCCACACTTGGCGGGTTTTTAAGACAAACCTTGAAAAAGCTCAAAATAATCTCATATCTCATCTCATTTTATCGTATCATTGACCATGTGTTGTGGTTTTGGTTCGCCAATTCTAAATTTTCCCCAATTTGAATTTTCCCCAGCCAATGCATCACTAAATGTGGTGGGTTTCTCGTGCTGGTTAATCACCAGAGCACTTTCCTGCTGTGAGATAGGGCTAGGAGAAGAGCAAAGCAGGCTCAAAACTTCAAGAGAGTACAAAGACAGTTTATTAACAGTAACTAAAAAGAAAAAGAAAAGAGAAAAAACCACAACCCTTCAGATCCTTCTCCTCCCCCCACAAACATTCCCTTCCCATTTGTCAATGTAAAGAAATAACACTCAAACATTCCCGTCAGTCCACCACTTATGAAATAGTCTTTTCTCAATTCTCACTCAGGGAGAGGAGTCCCTCTTGTTCATGTTATGGAAAAACTTCTCCACAAGAGGAAAGAAAACAGTTCTCTTGTGGCTCAATGTCCTCACAAGCAACCGCCCCGGGGGAAAACTTGCTTCGTGAGGTTCTTCCCACTTCCACAGCCTTCCCACAGCCGGGAAGAGGCCACAAAGCCTGGGAGGCAGGGCTGGTTTTCCTGCTTTACAGGTGAAAACTGCACAAAAGAAAGCATAGGTTCTCCTTCTCTTCTCTCACTGCGTCATCCCAGGCAGCAAAAGTCTGCAAAAATCTTCTTCTTCTCCCCTTGGGGCACAAAATTTCTTCTTCTCTGTTCAAATTCTCATGGGATCACAACAACTGCCTCAACTGCTCCCTTTCCTTTGGAGACTCTCCTTTGCTCAAATTTGAACTTGTCACCTGCCCCGGCAGCTTTTTATGTGTGTTACAATTAGAAAAACAAGGGTCTTTTTCTTATCCATAACTCACAACAGGTTTTCAAATCATTCTCCTGTCCCTCCCATCTAGGCTTCTTGACTTCGCCCTAACTGACTCCGATGTTTCAGTGTCATTCCTTACACTGTCTCTCATCTGGTTCCTCTCTCATGGGGAGGATCGGAGCACTGAAGGGGTTAACTTCGTGCTCAGAGCCTGCAATGCTCATGTGCCTCCTGCCACGGGAACTGCGGTCTCTGGGCCACTCCCGGCAGGGATCGCGGCCCTTCCCCTCCCAGCCTCAAGGTGTTCCCATCTTCCGCAGGGTAAAAACTCCCGCCCTGTGCCACGCCGTCCCTGGGCCGCTCCTGGGGAGGGGGAGGGCCCTGCCCCGGGCTGGGGGGTTGAGGGCCAGGGGCCCCCGGCGGGCTCGGGCTGGGCCGAGCCCCCTGGCTGGTGGCTGCAAACGGCCCATGAGCTTCCCCCCAATGGAGTGGGGGGAAAGCAGCCTCCGGGCTGGCCGAGCCTGGGAAGGAAGCCCCCCAGGCCTGGGGCAGAGGTCTCACCTCTTTGCTCCCTGCCCAGAAAAAAAAGGAAGTTCCCTCCGTTTCTTCCTGAATTTTTTCACATGCGACCTCCCTGAGCCGCCCACAAATCTTACCATTTCTGACTAAGTCTCAAACCACGACACCATGCTTGGAGGAAGAGATTGGACTCTAAACCTCCTGAAGCCTCTTCCAAGCTGATTATTTGATCATTTTTCCAGCTTCTAGAAAGTTTCCTAGTTTTAAAATTATTTAAATAATTGTTACATTTTTTAGATTTGAAAAAAATTAAAATTAATTTTTCAATGTACATTTTTAATTACTTTAATTCTTGTAATAATTATGCCAAATTTCAGTGGCATTTATGACTTCCCTTCCTCCCTCTGTGATCATTCATTTGAGAGGGACTTTGCTAATTAATGAACTTTAGTCCTGGTCTAGGTGGTGCCTGCTCTGGGGACTGCAAACAGGGGCCTTGCTGCGCCCTCCAAACCCTGTTGAGTTGAGATCAGCCTTCTCCAAGTCTTACCTTGCTCCTGGTTGAACCTCTCACTGCTCCACCTTGGGCCAGCTGTGGTGACATCGAGGTCACGCCAGAAAAGGCCACCCCAAAAAGGGCCCAGCAAGAGCCAGACTGGGATTTTTGGCTCCTGACTGGGCAATTTCTCCCTGCTTGGGCTGCAGGTGATTTTCTGATTCTGCTGCTGAATTCTGGTTGGGTTTTGCAGCATTAAAACATTCAGGGCTGGTCTCCTCCAAGTTCAGGGGTGTTCCTCTTCATATATATTTAATGCATGTTTTTAAATGAGCTACATGGAACCTAATCAAGCAGTTAAGCTGCAGGATGTAGGCGAAGTCCTGCCTGACATCAGCTTTAGCTCAATTTCTCCTGCAAAGCTTCGGCTTTACGGGTTTAGATTTGTAAATACTCCTCCTAAACCCAATAAATTAAAAGAGCCCCTGGTGTATCCTCAGCGTTCAAGACTGAACGAGCCCAATTAGCCTGTGAAGAGCTGTTCCCTGCAGAATAATTCCAGGGTTTGGGCCAGTCCATTGTGAAAATCATTTGCTGCTCTCCCTGCTCATTGATGGTTTCTCATTGAGCACAAGAAGCTCCAAAGGTGACTTGGTTCTCTGCCAGAGCCTCTGTGTTGATTAACTCTCTTCTCTCTTTTTCATCATCCTGCTCTTCGATTCTTTCTGGGAAGGCAAGGAACAAATGCAGCTTTTAAGGAAGGGGAATATTTCTTTTGCTGCTGTGTGCTGTTTATTTTTCCCTGCTTTGTGTCCTTTGCTATTCCAGGGATGTCTGTGACATCCAGCCCAGGGTAGGAGTGACAACAACCCTCTGTAGCAGCCCTGGGGCCACCAACTAACCAGGATGGTCCCTATTCCATGGAATTTATGCCCCATGTCGTCCTTCCTTCTGTCCTGTGTGACTGTGGGCTTGGGAATACGTTAGGAATACAGCCAGGCCTGCAGAGGGAAAATCATGGGATCATGGAATGGTTTGGGAAAGGTCTTAAAAGGACATTTACTCCACCCCTTGCCATGGGCAGGGACACCTTCCACTATCCCAGGCTGCTCCAGGTCGCAACCTGGCCTTGGGCACTGCCCGGGATCCAGGGGCAGCCACAGCTGCTCTGGGCACCCTGTGCCAGGGCCTGCCCACCCTCCCAGGGAGGAATTCCTTCCCCATATCCCGTCCATCCCTGCCCTCTGGCACTGGGAAGCCATTCCCTGTGTCCTGTCCCTCCATCTCTTGTCCCCAGTCCCTCTCCAGCTCTCCTGGAGCCCCTTTAGGCCCTGCAAGGGGCTCTGAGGTGTCCCTGGAGCCTTCTCCTCTCCAGGTGAGCACCCCCAGCTCTCCCAGCCTGGCTCCAGAGCAGAGGGGCTCCTGCCCTTGGAGCATCTCCGTGGCCTCTGGATTTGCCCCTCTGGTCCTCATCCCTCTTAGCTGGGGCCAGAACTCACTGTGGAATTGAGATCTGGCACAATAATTTGAATTTCTGATGACAGCCACTCATTTTAAGCTATAAAGGCCACACCAAACTTTCACAAAGCAGAAATCTCCTGTATATTTTCCGGGCAATGTGTGGAGATTTTCCCATGAGCAGGGACACTTAGTTCATGGGTATTCCCAGGATTTAAGTGAAAGAGTCTGGATATTATCATCATTTCAGTGGTAAATCACATTCAGCCCCTAATCAATACCATTTCTTTTATTCTAATATAGGTACCTTGCTCTACTGCACTGTTTTATGTTATTCACCAGTAATTCTTTTAGTTTTATCCTGTGTAGCAATTAATTCTGATTAAGATCTTTCATCTGTTATCTCTTACCTGTTCATTTATCTTAATAAATAATTCATTTTTATAAATAGATCTGATTTGCCAGCATTAAGAACTTGAGGGACAAAGTGATTCAATTATACCTCCATGACTTCCTTAAATTCAAACTGCTGCCAAAAGCTGAAGCTAAGGAAGGATTTAGCTCCATTTAAACCCTTTCTGAAGGAGTTTAAATACACACTGACACGTCTCAGTATTTCTTTGGGATAATTATCCTTTTCCTGGCATCTCAAACAGGAGAGCGGGCAGGAAAAACCTCAATTTATTCCTGGAAGGGGCTGAGATTGCTCTCGTGACTGTGGAATTTTAAATTTAAGGCTATAGGTAAATTCTGGATCAAGTTTTCCTCAGATTTACCAATGGAGCTTCCTCTGGAACCCTGCCAGGACCAAAATCTGTATAATAACACGAGAGCTTCCCAGTGCAGACAGTGCCACTGGTCAGAAAAAAGGTGGAATGCTGAATCCTATAAATTCTTTTATTACCTTTTTCTTGTGGAAAATGTTGTCTATTTTGTAAAAGAAATATGGAAAATGTTGGTTCAGATGCAAACTCAGCTCCCTTATCTTCTCCCAAATGTTGGGTGTGCGTTTTTCCAGAATCACGGATCATACATCCTGTTGGATGTCTCCATCCCTGGGGATATTTTGAAGTCATCTGGCCATAGGACCCAGTTTGAGCAGGGAGTTTGGACAAGATGAGCTCCAGAGGTGCCGTCCAAGACCGGCCATCCTGTGGTTCTGTGGGATTTTGGGATTTGTGGTGTGTGTGAAGGGCACTCTGTGTAGCTTAGGAATTGGGGGGCTTAGAGCCAAAGGACACCCTGGGAGCAGCTCCAGGCATGGGCAATTTTGTGGGATTACCAAGGTGAAACCTAGGATGCCATGTCCTCCTGCCATGCAAAGAAAATTGGTTATTAGCTCATTCTAGCACTTGCAGGTGATAAAGATTTGCAGGCAGGGGTGACTCGGAGCACACTTTATAGAAAACCCAGGATTTCAAATGATGCTGGAATTTTTTAGGTGTGCCACAACTACCCAGAGACCTCAGGCTGCTCTTTATTCCTGCTCATCCCTATGGTTTCCTGCTCAGGAGGCACCTGGCTTCCTTCCTTGGATCAGCTGTCTCCCAGTGCTGAGTGTCCTCTCCTGGCAGGCCTTGGCATTATTCCATCACCAGTGCCCAGCATTCCTGCAGGGCCAGGGCCAGACCTAGACCCAGGCCCTCAGCCAGGGCCTCTGATGATCTTCCCATTCTCTGTCCTCCAGGGAACATGGAAAATCACAGAATCCTAGAATGGTTTGAGTGGGAAGGGACATTAAAGCCCATCCAGTCCGACCCCTGCTATGTGCAGGGGCACTTTCCACTATCCCAGGGTGCTCCAAGCTCTTTCCAACCTGGCCTTGGGCACTGCCAGGGATCCAGGGGCAGCCACAGCTTCTCTGGGCACCTGTGCCTGGGCAGTGTCCAAGGCCAGATTGGAAGGGGCTTGGAGCACCCTGGGATAGTGGGAGGTGTCCCTGCCCACGGCAGGGATGGAATGGGATGGGCTTTAAGTTCCCTTCCATCCCAAGCCATTCCATGAGTCTGTGAAGTGAAGATCCAAACTGAGAAAATTAAAGAAAAAAAAGGGATAAAAGGAATATAGTATTAAAAAAGTGAGGTGGGATTTTCTTTCTCTTCATCTCCTTCATCTCCCCACACGCACAGCTGAGCACACTGTCACCTGGAGCAGCATGGAACGGGTCAGCCTCCAAGCAGGAAAAACAGGGAATGTTTTCCAGACCACTGGCACAACCATGGCCCCTTGGTGGGAATGATGGGCCTCTGATGACCAAATGACAGCCAATGACAGCAAAACTTATCCAAACTACTTTCAGCTTCCTAAACATTCCATGTCCAATCAGCAAATGATTGCTAAAGAAGAGCCACACCTGTGCCAGGGGATCCATTCCCACCTGGCTGACCTGTGCCCCACCTGGCCTGTGCATCCCACAGTAAATCCCTTGGATTAGCTGCACAAAGTTGGAAGCACTCAGCCCCCTGCAATCACTGCAGCAGACAGATGCTCATTACTTCTCTTGAAATCTCTATTTTTCATAAATTTCATTTTCACTGTTTGCAGCTTGGGCTCATTCCCAAATAAAGCAGGCAGTGATTGAGCCTGGCTTTATTGCTCCCACAATCCAAATTACAGCCATTATCCCAATCTCCCCCCTGCAATTATCCTCAGCCTGCACATTCCATCTCTTTACCCAGACAGACTTTGTGCTGATGGAAGGTGATAGACGGGCAGCCAGGAAAGCAGCGAGTTCTCTCTGAGCAGCAGACCCAGAGCTGCTGCTCCAGCCCCTCTCTCCCTTCCCAGGATGCAGCTCTGTGCTGTTCACCAGCTCTCAGGATCATGAGATAATCAGACTGATAAGAGGTCGCCTCCATGAACCTCAGCTCTTCCCCCAAGGATCAGGACTCCTGAATTTCCTCAGCCTTATTCCACCCTCCTGCAGGCTGGGCTGAGGCAAACCTGCATTTCATGACATGGTCCTGTCATTTTATCCAGCCAAGGTGTGGTTTTTTCTCCTCCAGAGAACCCATCGTGAACCTTCTGCAGGTGAATTTGCTGCCTCACACATTCTGAGAATCTTTTTGCCTCAAGATTTGGAGACATGAAACACAAATGTAGACCCCAAACCTGCAACCCTGTTGATAGCAAAACTCTTAATGCGGTTCTGGTCCCTCTCAGATGCCTTGAAATCACAGAATCCCGGGATGGTTTGGGTTGGAAGAGACATTAAAGCTCATCCTGTGCCTCCCCCTGCCATGGGCAGGGACATCTTCCAGTGGAACAGGTTGCTCCAAACCCCGTCCAGCCTGACCGTGCTGGGTTTGTTGGTTTTCTACCTTAAAAATTCTCCTTGAATGCCATTTTCTCTCATTTCCCTCACAACCACTGATGGGAGGCAGGTCTTCCGTGCATCTTCCCAACTCCCAGACTGGTCCCCTTTGAGGAGAACCATCAAGATTTGGTCACTCCAGAGCTGGAATTAACTCCAGTCAGGTCAGTCCCAGTGGGATGGGAGTGTCTGGCCCCATATCCTGGGATGAAAAGTCCCCATTGCTGGTGCAAAAGGCCCTTCCTGCAGCACAAACATTCAGCTCCAGTTTCATCCCACATCCTAAATTTTTAGTTACTTAGGGGGTAGTTTCCACAAAATAAGAGGAAAGCCCCTATCCCTTCCCTCCCAGTTTCCTTTTCCCAAGAATCCACTTGAGTAGCAGTGAGATAAGGTGTGCTGAAAAAGAGGAAATACATACCCAAATTCCTGCAGGCTGGGTGAGTTTTTTTGACTTAAAACCAAAGGTTGCTTGCTGCTAACAGTTGCTGTTGTGCTTCTGTTTACACTCACTCTGCTGTCTCCCACATCCCTGACTTTTAAGGACATTCAAGAAGGAATTTTTGGATAATATAATTCCCCTGCCTCATGATGGAACAAGGGAGACACTTGAGTCCTGTCTTCTGCTACAAAGGGGATCAGTGAAACTGCTCTGCCTTTCCTGACAGCAGAACTGAGCAGGATCAGCTCCTGCTGGGGGGAATTCAAACTCCACAGCAACAACCCTGGGCTCTGGGCAGGATTCCAAATGGAAAAGGCAAAGCGACCTGACAGACTCCATGAGCTGCACTGACAACTCAGGTAAAGAAACTTCAGGAGCAGAATAAACTGATCTGAAATATTTTGCTCTGATGTGCATTTCAAAGTAATTCTGTGAAATGACCAGCCTGTTAAGAGGAAACAAACAAATAATCTCAAGAAGAGAAACTACTTTCTGTCCTTCAATTCAAAGGTTAAATGTGTTGAAATCCACTTCTGTCGAATTCTAAGTCACTGGGGTGATCCAGCTCCCTGCTGAATTCCTCTCCCTGGAGGGGGATTTTGGGACAATATCCTGATTATTCCACTTCAGACCAAATACTTAATTTGGGGAGTAGGATGATCCTGTAGCTTTGAGGGATGTGAAAGCAGAGGAGACACCTTTCTTTTTTGTTCCAGTGAGTAGAGCATGAGTGGGACAGACTCCCTATGAAACATGGAACAGATTGCCCGTGGAATATGGAGCAGATTCCTCCTCAAACAGGGAACAGATTCCCCCTAAAACATGGAACAGATTCCCCATGGAATATGGAACAGATTCCCCATGGAACATGGGGACATTGTCCCCATTTGGAAGTGGAGACACCACTCCAGACCTTGCTAATGCCGAATGTAAGGGGCTGTTGAGTGTAAAAAGATGCAATAACTTTGCAGGTTCATTTTCCTCCAAATGGCCCAAAATAGAATAAAAATTCCTTCTTTTTAATCACAGAAGTGGAATTGTTTCATTTTTCTTTTTGGCAAGGAAACTTGAAAACATCTGCTTGGGTTTGGATCAAATTGATTTTTTTTTTTCACTTTTTAACTCAGTAGTTGAACTGAAAAATCAATTACTCACCCAGCCTTCCTCCCAGCACATGTCCAGGAGCAGAAACTCTGGGTTTTATTCAATAGCAGGAGCTCAGCAATCAGAGAAAATGAGTGTTGGGATAATAGGATTTACTTGACTCTTCCTGTCTCATCTACAAAATCCAACCAGGACTGCAGGGATAAATCCCAAAGGGTTTCATTTCTTGGTGTCCACTGAGCCAGTTTGGCTGGATATGCAAAACAGGATCTTGGTTTTGATCCTGATGGCTCCTGATGTCATTGTTGCATTTCCAGCCTCTGTTTTAGGATGAACAGAAGTTTCCTTGGACCAGAGAACGAGATTCCTTGGAGAACTCAGACTGTTCCTGCCTCATCATCTCCTGTCACAGCAGTCTCCAAAGGGAGGAGATTGTCCCTAAATGGGAAATTCTAACAACTGTAATTCTGTGTCATAATAAGAAAACCAACTTAATCGAGGGCACGTTTCCAAATAAACAGCTCTGCTGGCAAGAATTCTTCTTTCGGGCATCCCAAATTCTGCTGTCCCTCATTTCCCAGCAGTGGTGGAAGGGTCCGGTTCACAGCTGGCGTGGTGCTAAAGGTTTGGCTGTCCAGGAGGTGACAGGATCTGCTCTGAAAGCTCTGACTCCATCACATCACTGCTGGGGAATTCCAGGAAAATGCAGGATTCTCATTCATGTCCTTTCTCATGAGAGGATTTAATGAGTTCAGAGGGTCCAGAGGAGTCCCCCTTGTCATCACTGGAGGTTTTCTGCTTCCTCTAAGTGCTTTGTAGGTGATCATGAGATTTCACAGGAGTCCCTGATCCCCTTCAATGCTTGAGTCTCCTGCACACAACATCCTTCCCAGATGGATGTGACATGGGAAAGGCAGGAATGAATCCCTGCCCTTCACCCTTCTCATCTGATGCTGGAGTGGAGGAGGTGAGAGACAAAGCCCAGGACTCTGAATCTTGGCCCAAGTCCATCTCTGGCTCAACGACAGGTAAATCCTGCCCCTGAGGGGAGGGGTGGGATTGTTCCTCTCTGGCCAGGAGGTCTGACCTGCCCCAGCACGGGCCAGAGGGTCCTGCTGGCCTCGGGATGATTTTCCTACTGACTCTGCTGAGGAGGACAGTGAGTTCTGAGCATGGGGGCTGAGCTGGGTAGGGAAGGGCTCTCTCCTTCTCCATCTCACCACTTCATCCTCCAAAGCGTGGAACTAGAACCAAAATCAGCCAGATGGAAACTTCGTAACACAGTTTGGAGTATTAGAAATCAGGAATTCTGTATTGCAGTGCTGGGCACAGGGAGGATTTTTGCTCTGATTGAGTGTTGGGTGAACAGAGTTTTTATCTCACACTAATTACATATTCATGAGCTTTTCCTGATTACTTGACTTCATTTTACACAATCACACCCCTTATCAAAGTCCTAGGGTTCTTTGGGTCTGTCTTCAATGTCCTGCTGTCCTTTTAGGTGGCTGTTCCTCAACCCCCATTTTTGAGGAAGCCCAATATGTTTGTTTTCCATAACTTCTGCTTTGTCAGCCTTAGAGAGCTGGGCTGGCTCCTGCTTGTGCTTTGCCTAAATTACCTTTATCTGTTTCTCCAAGGCTGTGCTGTTCTCCTGTCCTTATCGAAGTCAAACCCTGTTCTGTCCCTCTGTCCTCATCAGAACCTGCCCCAGCTGCCCCCCACAGCAGAGCCTCCCAGGAGAGGAGAGCCCTCCCTGGGCACTCTGCTCTTCTCCAGGGCCCCTGAATCCAGAATGGGTTGGGTGGGAAGGGACATTAAAGCTCCTCCAGTTCCATGGGCATGGACACCTTTTCCACTCCTCTCCCACTGATGGCTGCTGTTGAGGTGAGAGGTGCCCAGTTTGTGCTCCTACTCCCGTTCCAGGTGGAATGCAATCCCTTTCCCAATGTTTTCGCTGTGTGAGGAGCCGAGAGCCAATTCATCACCTGGCAATGGCAGCAGGAGCTGACAGGGAGCTCTGAGGAGAACATAAAGCATCCAAACTGCAGCCTGCAACTGCTGCCTCCTCCTCTGACCTCCTTTAACCCCAGCCCTGCTTGAGCCTTCCCGGGCTTTCACCAAAATGAAAAGTCTGGCTCGTAAAACAGCTGGGAAGGAAAACTGACAGGAAAATAATAAAATCATCATGAGGTGAGAGTAGACATGTGGCAGAGACAGCCTTGTGGAGCTCACCACGGGTTCTGTGGCTCCGGTGAGGAATGAAACCTCTCCCATCTTCTCAATGGATGCTCCGAGTTCCTGTCCCGGTGCATCCTCAGGAAAAGATGGACGGCTCCTTTCCCCATTTTCTCCTCACACTGCTGGAGGTGCTACACAAGGAATAAATCCAGGCTGTGCAGCGCTGCAGGGAAAGAATCACCCCCGGGGGGCTCCGTGTGGGCACACGATGGTGAAGGGCTGGGGACGGCCAAGGGGAGCTTCACTCCTGTCGTGCTTGGTTGAGGCTTCAGTCGGTGCCTCAGGGCTCCAAACTGGACCCGAAATACGCTCCAAGGGTGGCCAGTCTGCTCTGGCCAGCAGGTGCTCAGTGCCAGTCTGCTGTGCCCCTTCTCCTGTGGCTGCAGCTCCTCCTGCACATCTGGAGACGGTCCTGGGAGTAGGGATCCAGCAAAGGGCTAGGAGAGTGGGAATGGGATGGCAGCACCTTTGGTACCTTGTGAGAGCTGGTATTGTTCACCCTGGAGAGGAGTCCATCAGTACCTGGCAGGATGTGGAGGAGTCGGATCCAGGCTCTTCCCAGTGGTGCCCAGTGCCAGGAACAGGGACAGTGCTCAAAAAATTGAAATCCAGGAGGCTCCACTCACACCTAAAAAGAAGAATTTTAGGGTTGGTCAAGCACTGATTATCCAAGGATGCTGTGAACTCTCCATCCTTGGAGAGTTCCAAACCCTGGTCCTGGACAATCTGCTCCTTGGGCAGAGTCCTTGGTGACCTCCAGAGATTCCTCCAACTTCAGCAATCCCGTGGTTCTCTGAAAATGAGGAACAATCAGCTGGAAATGTGGAAATTATGGTGTCTGTTGTGACATTTGGAAAAACACTGTTTACTTTAGTCCCACATTTATTTTTCTTTCCCGTAGATGTTACTGCTGCTCTCATAAATAATTCAGGTTTTATAAGCCAGAGTATATTATTTAAAATGGTACAAATTAATCACCTTTAGTGCATTCTGGGGCTACTGTGTTATTTTTAATGAATTTGTAAAACACTCCTTAGGTGTATGAACAGGATTCACTTCCATTTGCAGGCCAGCCTGGACAGGATCAATATTTCATGGATTTTCGCGGCTTATTCATATTTAGTTCTACAAGAATTGCTTTTTTTCCCCAGTGATATGGGGACAACACAGGTCCCTGGTGAGAGAAGTAGTGAAATAAATATTTAAAGAAATATTTAAAGCTTAAATTTCAGGTGTTTTCACATCCAGGTCTCCTGGGCTGTTATCACACACAACCTGTGCTGACTTTTTCTGCGCAAAATAGTCCAAAAAATCATCTTAAAGCCTCTCAAACCCCTCCTTGTTATCCCAAAATGTGATGGAATGAAACTTGGCTTTTTTCCACTTTACCAGTGCCTGTCTTTTAAGCAGGAGCTGTGTTTGTGGCCAAATAATGCCACTTGTTCTTTTTTTATTTTTAGCCCCCTCTTTATTGTTTGCAATATCTCATAGACAGAGCACAAGATGAGTCTGTTTTAATTAGCTCTGTCATGAAAAAAACCTCTTTTGGGAAATAAATAAATAAATATGTGTATATTAGACTATTAAAAAGAGGATCTGTGCACCCCCAGCTTTATTTCTATGTAATAAAATTTAAAATTCCATGTGGAAAGTCCTTCTGGATGTGCAGGAGTGACCTTTATTGACATTAAATCATTTAATGAGTCTGTTAGGTGCACATTAGAGAGAAAAAAAGGCTTCCGGGGAGACACCTGGATTTCTATAGGTTTAAGGTTGACAAATGGGAAGATTTCTGTTGTGCTGGAATAACTTCCATGAGTTAAGTGGGATTAGAATTGGTTCTTCACAGAATCATGGGATGGTTCTGGTTGGGAAAACCTCCAAGTTCATCAAGTCCAACCATCAGCCCAGGTCCCCAGCTGCCACACCCATGGGGGTTTTGACATTTCAGGGGATGGGGACTCCACCACTGCCCTGGGCAGCTGTGCCAGTGCCTGACCACCCTTTCAGTGAAGAAATTTTCCCAAAATCCAACCTGACCCTCCCCTGGCCCAGCCTGAGGCCGTTCCCTCTCCTCCTGTCCCTGTTCCCTGGCAGCAGAGCCCGACCCCCCCGGCTGTCCCCTCCTGTCAGGAGTTGTGCAGAGCCACAAGGTCCCCCCTGAGCCTCCTTTCTCTAGGCTGAGCCCCTTTCCAGCTCCCTCAGCCTCTCCTGGGGCTCCAGCCCCTTCTCAGCTCCGTTCCCTTCCCTGGACACGCTCCAGCCCCTCCAGGTGTCTCTTGTCAGGAGGGTCCCAGAGCTGCCCCAGCACTGGAGGTGCCCCAGCAGTGCCAGCACAGGGGACGGGCACTGCCCTGCTGCTGCTGCCACCCCAGGGCTGGCACAGCCCAGGTGCCCTCGGCCTTTTTGACTATTCCAAAGATAAAATTTGGATCCATCCATGGCATTCCCTGTTTTGGGCTGGTGGTTCACACAGAGCATGTTCATTTTCTTCTCCTGTTAACTTGGACTCAAATCTACCAAAATAAATATTAGCACAGAAACGACAAATGATGATAAATAGACCTAACCTCAAAATGTTTGATTTTTTTTTCATATTCTGCAATAATACCTCTGCCACCTTTCTTATCTTGAAAATAATCAAGCAGCTGATAATGATGTTGTAATGCAAATCAACAGATTTTGTTATTTTCACAGCATGAAATATAAACAGTAAAGAAAATCATGTCCAGCCTTTATTAATAATTTTCCTCAGATGAAGGAGAATTAATATGCTGTTGGGAACATCCATCTTGCTTTTACCCCACAAGGATTTGCCATTTTACCACTAAGTGAGTCCTGAAAAAAAAGGCCTTCATTTGCTGTTGCAATCCCCAAAATCCATATTAATGATTGCTGGTGCTGCAGGGATTTTTCTGCAGCAGATCCCTTCTCCTTTTCCCATATTCTCATTTTTCTCACGCAAACCTTTCAAGGGTTCTTCTCTTCCAAGTTCCATGATAATGATATGAAAATAATCATATCAAAATAATGATATACAATAATATTTTGTAATTATAGTCCATAAAAATCTAATGCCATCATTTGAGCATTTGCACTTGTCCCATTTGCATAGTGACTTATATCTGATGAACCACCCCAAGCAACTGAGGACCTACTTCCATACAAACTTCCAAGATGCACAGAAATCACTGTTATATTTAAGGATTGATGGGAGATCTTCCCTGTTGGGAGAAGAGAAAAATTGTTTCTCTTCAGAGGCATCTTTTGCCTTGCTGCAGTCCCTGGAATGGTCACAATCCACGTGGGACATGGAAATTGCACTGTGGCTGAGTCTTGGTCACCAGGGACCTGCCCTGGCCAGCCAGGACTCAACTAGCCCCTCTTTATGGATTAAAAATCCCCTTTTATTGAGAAAATATTTATTATGTAGAGTTATCTCAGCTGTATGTTATTGAAACACATTCCAAGCTGAACTTGATCCCAAAATTTTGGGAAGTCAGGCCGTTTTCAAGGAAGACGATGCCAGTCCAGCTCGGAGCCCTCGCTGCCAGCAATGGATGGAGATTCCTGGAGTGGCAGGCCAGGTCCTATCAGAGAGATGAGGTCGCAGGATGTCCCAAAGCCCTGTCCTGCCCTTTATCCTTGCTAAATCCCTGGAATAAAATGTCGTTGTCCAGGTGGGCTGTGGTGATTTAATCCCACTTGGAAACTGAGCCCAGCACAGTCCCTCTCCCACTGCCCTGCCCTGGGGTGAGGTGAGAATTGAGAGGGTGAAAGTAGGAAAAATCCTGCATTAAGGTAAGGACAGTTTGATGGGACAGAAAAGGAAGAAAATAATGATGATGGTGATGATGATTGTAAAAAAAATTAGAAAATACAAAAGAATTTATGCTCAGTTGCTCAATGCTCACTGATGGATTTTTCAGTGCACAAGGAACACCAACAACACAAAAAGAGCAACTCCTTTCCCCCCTCACTTTGTGATTAGTTCCCGTTAAAAGACAAGGTTCCTTCAGGCTGAATTCCACCCTCAGAGCCAGCTTTAATCAACGGTGGGGCTGCTTCCTCTCCAGGCTTTGCCTGATTGATGTGGCCTCCCTGGAACTTGTGGAGCAAATGAAATCAGGGTCATCTGCTGGAAGAAGCAATAAAAAATCACCTCGAGGAAGGAATCAAGGCCATCAGAGATCTGCCTTTAAAATAAGGGAAACGGAGCCAGCATAACTCTGGCTGTCACTTGCTGGTTCCTGTGACAAGGACCAGCCTGTGTGGACAAGTCTGCTCCTGTGTCCCTGCTGAGCAGAGTTTGGAAGAGATAATTTCAGGCCTAATTTATTTCTTGCACTGCTGGAGTGGCCCTTAGGTGACCAGAGCACTGCAGTGTGGGAATAAAAGGGTGTCCCTCCATCAGAGCCACCTACAAACTTCCTGTCACCCCAATTCTGGGCACCTCAGGAGCACCCAAACTCCTGGAGGTACCTGGACTGATCTGCAGCCCCTGGAGATGTGTAAACAAAGCCCTGACAGGTTTAATCGAGCAGAGAAAAGCAGGAGCAGAGATCCTGCAGCAGCTCCCAGCTGGCACTCACCTTACTCATGTGGGAATATCATGGATAAATAGATAGAATATGGGGTTCCAGCCTTGTCTGGGCACTTGTCACAAAGTTTGTCTTGCTGGGCATGGTGGTGTTTGGCCAAAGGCTGGACCTGATGACCTGGAGGATTTTCCAAGCTTAATGATCCTGTGATTCTACGTAGGCCCCAGGAGATGATCCTGAGCCAAAACTGGTGCCACTCATGTTGGAGCCATCCCCTTAAACACCCAGCTCCAGTGGGACTCTCCCACTCAGCCCAGGACCCAGCTCAGAATGCCCTGTCACACACAATGAGAGGAAAGAAGATGCCCCCTCCTGTCAGGATTGGCTGACACGGGAATTACAATTATCTTATCTGAGACATTTCAGATGGATTTTGCCTGGTTCCTGCTGAAAATACAATCCCAAGAGTTGCTTTACCCCAGATCCTGCTGGAGTGAGCTCCTCCGGCTTGTGGTGTGTCGTGACTGAACAAAACAGCTGTTCCTTGCTCTGACTCCTTTGGGATAACAAAGGGGATGACTCCATTTCTTCTTCTCCAGAGGATTTGTTTCTACACCCTGGAATGTGTGCTCAGCATGCTCTCTTTGAACTGCACTGCCCCCTCATCCCCTGCTCCCCAACTCCCCCAGGAACTGGGTCCTTCCTCTGGCTGTTCCTCCTGATGCCTTCCCTGGAATCGAGAAGCTCTGGATGCTTGGCCAGTGTGGGGACAGTGGTGATGCTTCACAGATTGCCCCGAAATCCTGGCAGGCACAGAAAGAGGCGCTGGAAGTTTTGGGTTCCCAGAGTGGTTGGGAATTGCACTCTCCATGAAATAAATGCAGCAGCTTCTCAGAGAGCTCCAGCTCATTTTCCTAACAGCCCTTTTCCCTGCCTGCCTGGGATCCATGTTTCCAACATGGCTTTGCTGATGCTGAGTTGCATTTCAGGCAATAAATTGAGCTCCTTCCTGGCCACTCCTGAGCTGCTGCTGGGTTCTGTGCTCACAGAGAGATCAAGGGAGGAGGAAAAATATCCTGCCATTTTTTCCTTGTGTAAAATTGCACTGAATGTGTTTGAGGGGAGTAAAGATCCTGCAGGAGCAGGACTCTACACATGTTCCTGCTGAAGGAGGGAAGGGGAGAAAAATGAGCTCTGCAGCCTTTTCTGATCCCATTGGGCACCAGATGGACACACCGGCACTCACTCAGGACAGCCCCAGCTTTTCAGACACCTTCCTATGGAACAGGGCTCTCCAGACCTGGGAATATCTGTGGGATGGCACCTTTTGCTCCCCATCTTTCCCTCAGATAAAAAGGATTTGTTTCTACACTCCCAAATTCCGACACTGACTTTGCCCTTTAGTTCCTCCCCACTCAGGGTCACCTGGCCCAGGCTTCCCCTCTCCCCAGAACCCCCCACACCTCAGGGAATACACAGTGATCCCTCAAGAGGATCCCTGGGAGAGAAAAGATTGAGTTGTGTCTGGAAAAGGTGTCTGGGTGACTTTCCCTGGCCTGACCTGGTGCTGGTGTCACTGTGCCTGTCCCAGCTGACCAGGATGAACACGCCAGAACACGACATCCCAGGGATAAACGGCTGTAGGGACAGACTGAGCAGTGTCTGTGTCTCCTTCCATTACGTTTTGGGATTGAATTTACCCTGGGATCACTGATGCTGCTCAGATACATGGGCAGCAATTCCCTGGGGGATTTATTCCTCCTAATTTTTAATGCCTCTGTCTGATCACATCTCTGTGGGCTCCCTTTGCAGTGTCTGGAGGGAAAGTGACACTTCCAGGTGCTGTTCACTGACCTATTTTAGGCTTTAGGCCAGGATTAATGGCAGCTTTGGCTCTGTTGCTTATCCTGCTGAGAGCTGCAGAGGGACACATGGACCCATATGAATCCCACTCCCAATAATTGTGGGATGCAGGGGACATTACCCACTGACAAATAACCAGACAGACGCTCGTGTTTTCACCATTTTTCCAGAGTTATGACTTCATATTTTAAGCAGACAGCATAGGTTACACCTGCTTCCCATTGGAGTGGGTTGTTTACAGCCATAATGGATTAAATTTTAGCTCCAAATCTGTTGGAGAAGAGCTCCATCCTGGCAGGAGCCAGGAATTATTGCTGAGCTCTCAGCTGGGCTGTGGCCACGGCTGGAATTCAGGCCCCTCTGAGCAGCACTGTTTGACACTGGCCAAAGCTGTGCTGTGGGGAACAAATTAAGCAATAATTACTCCTGAAGAATGTCTGCAGTTCAGGCACCAGGTGTAATTAGCTTCACTGGGATGTGACCAGACCTTTCTTTTAGGGTGAGGAAGGTAATTAGTAGGGAAAGCAGGACATGAACTTTATGTTTCATTGCAGGGAACCCCAATGCTGGCAGGGCTGTATTTGCTGCTCACTCCTGCTCTCTCTTCCCCATGGATCACCCAGAGCTTTGTTCTGCATCCACAGGAGGAGGGAGAAGAGCAGGAGAGAGTTGATTTCCTGGGATTGTACTAAGCCCTTCTGCCCTGACATCCTGTCCCGTCCTCTGTCCAGACTGGGAGCTGATCCATGTCCTGCTCTCTGCATTCTCCCACAGGCTGGCTCCAGAAAAACCAGCAATTTTTGCTTTGTTTTTCCCCTGTTCTTCCCTACTGAGAGAAACCCCAGAGCCCATTAATCCCCTTTCTAGGACAGCTCTCTTCTGTAGTTCCTCCAAGGCCCAACTCCTGTTTCCTGTGCTGTCCCACCCTCCCTCACCTGTCATTGAGGCTCTATCCCCTCCCCATGTGAGGTCCCAGTAAATGATGGGATTCTGCATTTATCCCTCCAGGGCCAGGTTGGATGAGGATTTGCAGTGACTAGGAGCTGCTTCCTTTGTTTTTTGTGCATATCTCCAAGCAGGATGCTCTGAGGAGTGTCCAGAAGCTCCCTTGATGCTCCCTTGAGACATTCCCGACCTGTGTCTCTGGTGTTCCCCTGGTCTGTCTCTGGACCTGTCACCTTCACGTCTTTTCCCTGATTTTCATATTCCTTACAGTCACCTTCACTCTGAAATTCCCTAAATTATCCAATTGCCCCTTCATGACCTTCTTCACCCCACTGTGGTTTTCTTCACCTTTTCACTTCTCCTGCATTCCTGTTCTGAATGGGAGGACCCAGAACTGCCCCAGTATCCAGGCACAGGTTTATCAGATTTAGCAGCAGAGGTTTATAGTGGATTTACCAGTATCAAACACAGATTCTTGTGTGTCTGTCCTCTCTTGTCCTGATAATTCCATAATTTGATTTGCTTGCTTTGTGTGCCGAACTGATGTATTTATGGAACTGATAAAATCTCACTGCCTCACTCTGGAATGACAATAATCCACTAGGAGCCCATCCCTGGAGATGCCTAATTAGGATTTCCTCCCTTGCTCTTGACTTTACATTTATTTGAATTCAACATCACCTTCCTTTTCATCACATTGTGATTCCATAATTCCTTCTCCTTGGTTCTCTGAGCAGCAATGCCCCAGCAGCAAACCCCTCCCTGGGCACTCTGCTCTTCTCCAGGCTGTTTATCCTGGGATTCCAGAATGGTTTGGGTGGGAAGGGACCTTAAAGCCCATCCAGTGCCACCCCCTGCCATGGCAGGGACACCTTCCACTATCCCAGGCTGCTCCAAGCCCTGTCCAACCTGGCCTTGGACACTTCCAGGGATCCAAGAGCAGCCACAGCTGCTCTGGGCACCCTGTGCCAGGGCCTGCCCACCCTCCCAGGGAACAATTCCTTCCCAATATCCCGTCCATCCCTGCCCTCTGGCACTGGGAAGCCATTCCCTGTGTCCTGTCCCTCCATCCCTTGTCCCAAGTCCCTCTCCAGCTCTCCTGGAGCCCGTTTAGATACTGGAAAGGTCTTCCTGTATCTTCTCCAGGCTGAGCAATCCAAATAGCATTAAAAGCCACCTGTTTTTTTCCGTTAAGTTAAAAATTACATACATTGGTTCGTAGAATATTTGTATTACTTATTTCAGGGCATTTGCTCCATTTGCTATTTCAAGGCATCTTGTCCAACTTGGCCTTGGACATTTCCAGGATGGGGCAGTCACAGCTTCTCTGGGCATTTAGGAGAAGATGAGCTCCTGGCACAGCTCAAACCCTGGCACAGGGACCCAGGCAGGTCCCTGCCACCCTCCCTGTGATGGAGAATGACAACTGTGATTCTCCTCATTCACCCTCAACCCCTTTCCTTCCTTCCAGCCCCACACTCACCCCATGAGAACCTTTTCCTTTTCTTCCTAAGGCAACACAATTCCCCTAAAAACCCCTTGTGAGGGCCCTCCCCGTGTTCTGCTCAGACTTGGCGCAGACAGAATCACCCAGGGCTCCTCTGGGGTGTGGCTGTTGGGGCTCCTTTGGTGACATTTGGCTTCCCCTGAGCTGCTCTGACTCTTTCTCTGAATTCTCTGGACTTTCAGATGTGTTAGGTAAACCAGAAAGCTGGAGAACATTCCCTGATCCTGTGATGGTTTTCCAGCAGGCTTGCCCAGAGCAGCTGGTTTGTCCTTGAGCTCTCTGGGAACTCGTGTGGGAGCACTGCCTGATTTGGGGAGGTTTCCTGCCATTTTATCATTTTTGTCCTCCAGCTTTCCTGCCTGGGTTCCTGTTAAAACCACATCCTTGATAAATAGAGCCAGCCCAGGGGCTGATTTATTCTGAGACACCACCAGGGTCTCTTCAAACCCTGCGTGCCCTTTGCAGTTGATCAGCAGAGCACATCCTCCTGCAGGTGTAAAAATGCAGGGCCAGGCCTGCAGCAGGAACAGTTTCTGTTCTCTCCAGCTTCACTGCAGTAAAATCAGAGGGTCAGGACCTGAAAATTAAACTGACTCAGGGTTCAGGTTTTAAACACCCTGCCCAGGGTGTGTGACAGCACAGCCAGGCTGGGAAAGAGCCCATGAAACATTTATGGGGCTGGATCTTATAAGCCAGCAGTACCAGGCAGAAATATTTTATCCCAGGAAAAACCTCAGCTTCCATTTGCTTCCCTCTCCCTCTTTGTTAGAGTTGCCAGGCTGATAAATCATCACTGTATTAATTTAATATTATGAGGAGAGTCATAAACACCTGACTCCCACTCTGGAGTCCATGGATCTCTCTGATGAATGGAGAGTTACTGCTCCAAAAAACTTCCTGTTAAATCCCATACCTTGGGAATGCAGATGAGCACTAACACAGCAGGCAGGCTGTGGTCAGTAGGTTTGTGGCTGTCACAGCACATGTGGCTTTGGAGCAGGGCTCATAATTTCTTCTGAAAGGGTTGTGTTAATTAATGAAGCACTTAAATCCTCAAGGGGTGTAAAACTCTGTGGATGAGGCACTTGGGGACATGGCCTAGTGGTGGCCTCAGTGATGTTGTTGTAACCAACCAGGTTCTATTTCTTCAGGAAGAAATCCATACAGCAGAGGGGCAAATGTTGGAAAATTCTAACTTTAGGACAATAGTTTATGATCCCACATTTGGGGCTTATGGTGAGTTTTGTACCCTAAAAAATACCAGAGAGTCATGTGGCTTTGTGCTAATCCCCCACATCTGTGACTGAAAGATCTGCTGCCAGCCAAGGCTTCCCTCTTTCCCTATATCCATGACTAATATGGACTGGGAGATGCCTGACTTTTGAGAAAAAAGATCAAGTGCCAGAATAAAGAATGATAACAGAAGGTGCATCATGACCTGGTCACATATTTGAGACACTCTCAAGGAGTGAAGATCCATCAGAAGATCCAGGACCATACAAGGGGATTTTGAGGAATGGCTCCAAATGCCACCAAAGACCCTCAAAAGACTCTGGAACATATCCAAGTAAGTTCATAAAGAGCACAGAAATGTAATGAATGTGGAATAGAAATGTGAGGAATATATATTAATTTCATGGATATAACCTGGTCTGTAGGCTGGAGAATTCCCACACATCCAGCACTGCTAATTATGTAATGCTGGCTTTCTAATCCAGCAATTGGGTTGGAGAGTTTGCTCCCCGGGTTTTGGTAACACAGTGGAGCCAAGCCTTGCTAGAGGAGACACTGAACCCCCCTTCAGAAGCACTAAAAATGCTCTGGATCATGTGCCTCTTTCCTTTTGTTCCCATTTCAAATGGAAATTCAATTCCCCTTTATCCTATGGGATCCTTGGCTGTCCTATTCCACACCCAACAGCCCTGGCCCTGCCCTGAGGCAGTGGAGCCACTTCATCCCACCAGATATGACCCACACTGCCCAAATATTCCAAATTCCTTCCTCCTGGAGGGAGGTGCTTCTGCTGGAAGGCTGAGACCTCCTCAAGCTTTTCCTCTGGGAGCTGCAGGGTGCCTCCATGGGGATGTTCCTGGGATGGGTTGTCCAAGGGGGTGTGGAGCCAAAGGATTTTGTGCATGTTCCAACTGGTCCCTGATTTTGCTCCCACATCTCTCACTTCATATTCCAGACTTGAACACTTGGAGGGACCTGGATACCATTCTATTAATCCTGGAGAATTTTGTCCCTTACAGATCCTTGGTCACTTTGTCCTTTAAAATCTGGGGATCAGGGTTAGAACTGCTCGTCCACACAGGAACCATGACAGAAAATTCCACATGTGTATCATCCACGGATAAAAAACAATCTGGAGTTTTCTGGACAAGAGGACACTGAGCATGACCAAAGTGTTCCATGCAGGAATTGTTTGTATGAACATGGAACTCAGCTCAGGGATCTGATGGAGTCGCTCCAGTTTTTAAAGACTTTGGAGTTTTCTGTTTGAATAAATAATCCCAAAATGCCTTCAAATGAAGACCTTTCCCAGTGTGCAAAGCAGTTCTTGGAGACATCACCACGACACCAGGACAAGTTGGACTCTATGATCTTCCAGGTCCTTACCAGCCTTGTTCTGGGATTTGGAGTTCTAAGAGAATAGATCTGGTTCAACATCAGACCCAAGACTGCTCCATCAGGACTTTGAACCTCCAGCTGTGGGGATTTTATGAGGAATTTTCTCTCTGCTTCTATTGCCTGAAAGATCCTGAGTTAAAGTCCTGAAAAATGAATCTGCTGAAAGGAAAACATCTTAAAAACAGGTCTGGGAAAAGGAGGGAACAAATTTTAAATATGTGTATAGAAAGAGAAAGGAACAACTCAGATGAGAGCAGGGAACAGTGAACGAAGGCAGCTGGGAATTTCTGGTGTTCAATCTTTCTGCTCTGAGAGGTAACATTTGAAATTGCTGACTCTGCAGTTAAGGATATAACATCATAATCCAACCAAAATGCCCCTCTGGAAATGTCAGGACAAGCTCCAACAAAAGGTTTAGAGGAATCAAGGACTGCACTGGGAAGGATGGAGAGCAGGAAGAAGCTGAGGAGGGAGAGGTTTGAATTCTCATATTCCCCAATCTTTTCCATCCTCCTGGCTCCCGAATTTCTGTTGGAGGTGAGAGGAGATGCTCTCCTTGCTGCTCCTTTCTCCTGGAGTGGTATGTTCTGAACAGAGGAGAAATTCCAGCTCTCTGCTCATTCCAGGGATCTGTAGCAATTCTACAGGAGCAGCTGGGTCCCACTGCAATGGGAGGACATGAGAGGAAGAACAGGGACAAGATGGAAGGAACCAAAGAAAGGGAAAGCCCCTAAGCCTCAGAGGGTGGAGACTCAATTTTCCAGCTTGTCCCTCCACTTTCGTGTTTCCAGAGCACCATTCCCCCTCAGACCAGGGGCGGATTTGGCTGTGGATCCTCCCTGGGACAAACAAACCTACAGGAGTGGGAAACAGAGGGCCTTTTTCCCTCTGCATCATCTTCCCTTCCTCTGGATTCTCTGCAGACACTCCTGAGATGTCAGTGATCCACAGCTGCTCTGGCATCTCCACACCGTGGAATTTCAGGATGGGTCAGGTTGGAGGGACCCCAGAGGGTCACTGGTGCCACCTCCCTGCTCCAGCAGGGCCATCCCAGAGCACGGGGCACAGCAGTGTGTGCACACAGCTCTGCAATATCCCCAGGGAGGAGACCCCACAGCCTCTCTGGGCTCTGCTCAGCGCTGGGCACTGCCCAGGACAGAAGTTCTGCCTCCTGTGCAGGGGCAGCTCCTGGGCTCAGCCCCTGCCCGTGGCTCTGGTGCCATTGCTGGGCCTGGAGCAGAGCCTGGGCCTGCTCTGCCCTCCCTGCACACAGGGACACACAGGGACACACAGGGACACACAGGGATAGACAGGGACAGCCAGGGACAGCCAGGGACACACAGGGACACCCAGGGACACACAGGGACAGACAGGGACACTCAGGGACACCCAGGGACACACAGGGACACCCAGGGACACACAGGGACACTCAGGGCTGAGGGCCCCTCTCAGTGGGGCTCCTCTCCAGGCTGAGCAGCCCCAGCTCCCTCAGCCTTTCCTGGGCACGGAGATGCTCCAGGCCCTCCCTCAGCTCCAGGAGCTCCTGTCCCTGCTGTGCTGAGGATCCAGAGGTGCCCCCAGGGCTGGGCACAGGGGCAGGATCACCCCTGACCTGCTGGGAATGCTCTTCCTGATGCTCCCCAGGACCCCGTTGGCTCTTTGTCCCCAGGACAGGTCAGGGAGAGCTCATTGTCCACTGGACACTGCTGACCCACATGGATATTCCTTAGCTCCATCTCCATGTTTTATTCCCTATAATTAGTGCAATATGGGGGCAGAGCCTTTCTTCAGTCTTTTCCTGCAACTGCACAAATCCAAGGAAGGAGTGGAGACAGCAGCCTGAAGAAGGGCTGGAAAAAACGACTGATTCTTTTATTAATTCTCTGAATTAATGGGGAATGCAGGAGTTCACCTGATAAGCACCCAGGGAATCATCAGCAAGAGTGATGGTGGTAATCCCTCAAAGGACAAGGCAGAGGTACAAAAGCCACCTGGGGGATTGATAAGACAACTGGAAGAAAGATAAGCAGGACAGGAAATATCCAAATATATCCTCCAAAAATAATGGCAGCATTCCTGTGGAGAAAGGTAACCAATTAAAAAGAGCACAATAACCCATGATGGACAATTCCAGCTATTGGGAATGCAGAATTTGGGATATAAGGGACCTATTTTGGGTCTCTAATGAGGAATCTTAGCTCAGTGTCTTTGGATTTGGTCAGCTGGAGAGCTGAACCACACCTGGTGCACTGGTGCTGCTGGGAAGGGTCTGGAGTTGGAATGGACCTCAGAGTGAGGAAACCCACTTTTGTGGGATGTATTGGAATGAAACCAAACTGCCCCCTGGGCTCTGGACAGAGGCAAGAGCTGAGGGATCTTTTCCCAGCACAGGGAAGCTCATTTACTGTCCAATCTCTGTCTAGTCTGGAGCTCCAACAGTTCCAGGGAGATGCTGAGAAGCTCTGCAGGATCCACTGGAGACACAACAAGGTGTCCCATGGCTTAGAGCAGAGGTCCTACCATGGGACAGTGAGGAAATGCAGGAAAATGCAATTGTTGTCCAGAGCAGCTGTGGCTGCCCCTGGATCCCTGGCAGTGTCCAAGGCCAGGTTGGACTGGGCTTGGAGCAGCCTGGGATAGTGGAAGGTGGCCATGCTCAAGGCAGATGGTCCCTTAAAGCCCAAGGCTTTAAGGTCCCTTCCCACCCAAACCATTCCATGATTCCATGGAATCCCATGAACTGCCAACCTCCCACCTCCCCCAGTGCTGGCACAGTCCGAGCATCAAGAGCAGCACCTTCTGTGACTCTGTGGGAGCAGATTCAGGACAGGGCTGGGATGTCCGACCCAGAGATGGAGCTTAACACAATAATGACCAAGAGAAGTGATTGGAAAAGGAACCAAAAACTGTGGAAGAATGGCAGGATCAGGAGTAGACACAGCCAAAAAGGGCCAAGTGCTGCCTTGGTGTTGACAGTCCCTGGTGTTCACACAGCCAGGTGAATTCCAGGGCTTCCTGAGGCTTCCTGAGGCTTCCCTGAGCATGCTCTGCTCCAGAAAAACAACCCTGCCTGGCCCTGGGAGCAGAGCTCTCCCTGATTCTGCTCACATTCCAAGGGGTTGAGCAGTGGGACCCATCCTGGTGGGATGGGGCTCCAAAGGCTGTGGTCCAGAAGAGCTCCAGCTCCTTTGAGGCCACAGGTTTGAGTGTTTGGGGGTCAGAGACCACCAGGATGGCAGGACAAGCACTGCCAGCACTCCTGCTCCAAGAGAACATTCCCAGGGAATATATTTCCTCATACTGAAGGATGTTGTTGTGCAGTTGTGAGGCTGCCTGGCTGGTTGTGAGTAATTTATGTATTTATTATGTCCCCTGGCAGTGCTGTTTTACTAAAGCTGTCCCTTTTTTTTCTGGTGCTCTTTCATCCCTCTGGGAATAGAGCTGATATATCCTTAAAGAAAACAGAGTTCTTTCATATTTCTGCAATGGGATTTTAAGTGGAGTAATGCAGATGAAGGGCAGCACACAAACACAATCCTGCTTTGTATCTTAAATAAAAAATACCTTTCTTACAAAGGCAAGCAGTGGGGATTTTTCTCCCAGGCTTTCCACAGAAAGCATTGGCTCTTAAAGGACTTCTCTCTGTGTCTCTAAGCAATTCTGAGCACATTCCCCCCCCACAGTTCTGCTGGGTAAAACACAGAGAGGCTTTTATCAAGTGTCTTTTGTGTATCCCAGGGCTTCTCCAGGTGCTAAGCGGGGCTTAAGGAGATGCCAGAGTGTTTTGAGGGATAGAAAGGGAGAGGGGAGCAGGGGTGCTCCCAGACACTGATCCTGGGAAATCATAGACTAAAGGAGCTCCACCTTGAGCTTCACCTTCCCCTGGGTGAGGATCTTCCTGCCCCTGGGTCACTCAGGTGCCTGGATCTACTCCTTTTCCCCAGGCTCCTTGAAAAGCTTTCAAGGTCAGTGATGCCAGCAGGAATCTTGGAGGAATTTTGCTGTTGCTGTTCTTTACCGTGCCTGTGGAATGAAGGGAATGCAGAGATCTCTCACATCCCTGCAGAGCCAGGGGAATATCCCCGAGCTGCCCTGACAAGCTGAGGGTGCAGCAGGGTCAGAGCTCATGGCCATGTCCTGACCCCACTTCTTGGTGAAGAGCTCAGGCTGGAAAACCGGGAGTGGGACTGGCAAGGGAAGTGCAGGAAGAGGAGCAATTGTCCTGAGCCTGTGCTGGATGTGGAGGGAGAGAAGCTTCTCCCTGTGGAGCAGAAGTGATGGAAGTTGCCTTTGCAGGGAAGAAACCTCCATGGCCTCCCTCCTGGCATGGATTCAGGAAGGATTCCCACTCTGTCAGGATCTGGGTGATTCCAGGGAAGCTGCTGACCCTGTGTCCTACTGTTTCTGGGGAGTCTCATTGTCACTGGGCTGTGAGCCTCCACTGCCACTCACACACGATGCTCTCAGGGCACAGATGTGAGGATTTGCCCCAAAATGCCAGTTCATGGCTCTGCTCCCTTCCTCCCACCAACCTCATCCCTGCTCATCTCTGTTTCAATAAAAGGAGTCACAGAAGTGGAGCCAGCCCTCCCCATTTATCTCAGCCCTCCACTTTTCCCCACTTCATTTAATCTCTCAACTGACTGGAGCAGACCAGGAGCCCTCACCCTTCCAGAGTTATTGGAATGTATCTCAAGTGTCAGAATAGAAGATGGGATTGAAAATTGCAGCAGGCAGATCTGCTGAGGGCCTGGCTGTGCATCTCCCCTTCACTGCTCCAAGCACAGGAAAGCACTCGGGGATGAGGAGTGGGGAGAGGGGGTAAAGACAAGCATCAGATGCTGGTGGGGATTGAGGGAGGTGACACAGACATTGTGTGAGGATCTGGCTGAGCCCTGTGGACACTGAGCTCACCCCAGCATTGCCCAGCTCACCCCGACCTCCCAGCAGGGCCACAATCCCATCTGGGAGAGAGTGGTGTTATCTAAGTACAGGCCCAGCAGAAAATGAAGATGGGAACCCAATCTTGGCTGGTCCAGACTGCAGGCAGAGGCTCTGGCTGCAATCACAGCACCACAACCTTGTTTGCAGCACACGTGGAACATCCTGCACAATCACACAAAACTGGCCTTTGGATCCAGCTGCTGCTCCCCATATTGGCAGCACAGGGAGAGGGAGCAGCAGATCCCGCTGGAAACGTGGCATTGCCTCAGCCTCGCCCAGCCCCTCCTTCCAGCATCTCCTGGAGAAAGAGATGAGGTGCCAGCAAAACCATCCCAGTGCCCAGGAGCTCACAGCCCTGCACAGGAGCCCTTCACCCTCCTGGCCCCACTGGGACTCCCTGTCCACCCTCACCATGGCTATAAACTGGCAGTGGAGCTCCAGACCCTTGAAAAGGAGCTCAATTCCACCTTCCTGGCCCCTCTCCTGCTCCTGTTCCTCAGGCAGGGGATCCACCGGAGCCTCTCCCGTGCCCTGGATTGTGTCCCTGAGGAGAGAGTGAAAGGAATGAGGGACTTGTCTTAACAAACAAACTTTGGGTCTGCTGGTAAAAAAAGCTAGATACTGAGAGATAAAAGAAACAACTGGAAGGATTCCAATGGCTGATGAATGGAATGAGAGACTTGTCTTTACAAACAAACTGCAGATCTGATGATAAATAAAACTGGATACTGAGAGATGAAAGAAACAATGGGAAGAACCATAAATTCCATAAGGAGTTCCACTGAGTGACACAAGGAAAAGACAAAGCGGGGGGGGGTATACATTAGAAGGTATTAGGTGTTTCAGGAAGTCAGTACCTCCTAAGTACTTCAGCCAATGGGGAAAGAGAGGGACATGCAGTGTAGAAATTAGGATAAAAAGGAGGCTGCGTCCTCCAAAAATTTGAGAGACCCCAGGGGAAATTGCCCCATGGCCTCTCCCTTTATTCGAATAAAGTAAAAGGACTCCTCGGTCTCCTTTTTGGACATAAACCTCTGATGTTTGTGGGTTAATTTTCCTGAGAAGGGTGACTGTACTGACTGCAGCCCTTGGTGGGGATGGTTTGAAGCTGTTTTTTAGCTCTGTCTCACATCCCAGGCTTAATTCAGAGTCTCATAGTCTCAATCAGGCCCTGACAGCACCCACTGCACACCAGCCATGGAGGGGAGGGGAGGGGAGGGCAGGGTAGGGCAGGGCAGGGCAGGGCAGGGCAGGGCAGGAGAGATCCCACATCTCCCCCAGAGGAAGGTTCTGTCTTCAGGATCAGGTCCTCAGTGCCAGGGGGTCCCCAGGGTGGTTTGTACCCAGCAGCAGCTCTGACTTCGTGTGCTCAGTGAGAATCCCCAGGGAAGCAGTGGGACCAATGGTCTCCTGCCATTCCTTTGGCATGGAAAGGAAGGAATCTGGAACCATCAGGTTGAAATCCATCTGCTGGGTATGCTCCAGTGTCAGGGAGAATGGGTAGAAGGAGCCTGCTGCTCTTTGCTCTGCTACTATGGGCAGGATCCCAACTTTCAGCTCCAGCAGCTTTTCCATCTTGAGACTCTGCAGTCCAGGATGAGACCTCAGCAGGACAGGGTTTGAGGGTTTGACCTTGCTGGTCAAACCCCTTCTGTTGGTGGCCCTGGTTTTGGAGCCCCTGAGGCAATGGTGGCCACATAAGCCATGAATCTCTCTCCACCCTGTGGGGATCCTTGTCACTGGTGTGAGTGGGTGGCCCTGCCTGAGCAGGGGGGGTCGGTGAGGTGACTCCAGAAGTGTCCACCAATCTCAGCCAGGTGACCCTGGTTGAAGCTGGAACCTGATCTTCAAGATCCCCTTCCAACTCAAACCATTGCATGATCTTGTGATCCTGCTCTCCAAGGCAGCAGCTCTGTGGTGGAGGCATTTTATCCCCAGAGTTGTTATCACTGACACCATAAAAATCTGAGGCTCAAATCCCAAGAAATGAGATGTTCAATCACAACACCAAAATCCCAGGATGACAAGGAGAGGAACCCTGACGCAACATGGGAGGTGCAGCAGCAGGGAAACACCAAATTTTCCCTGCTGGAGAGCGAGCACAGGTTCAGCAGCCTGCAAACTTCAACATTCTGGGCTCATATCTGCCCATAATTTATCACCCTGGTGAGCAGGACTAAATCAGAGCTGCAGCAACACTCAGATCTCAACAGCCCCCTCAGTCAGGGAGCTCAGAGCTCCGTAGAGCACACAATTTACCTTCCACTACCAAATGAAATTACAACAGGAGACAAGAACAAATCAGAACCTTCCCTCAAAAAAACAGGGCTGGATTCCACCCTCGTGCTGGTGCTCAGCCTAACCCACTGGAGCATAAGCAGGGAATGAGGGAAGGAAGAAGGAGAAAAGAGAAAAGAAAGGAGCAAACATAGGGAGAAGAGGAGCAGGGTCATATGGGGATGGAGGGAAGGAGGTGAGGGATGGCCTTGGCCTCTTATCAGGCATCATCTCCTTTTCCATTCCTGCAGCTTTTTGGAAGTGTCCTGGGACCAGGTTTCAGATCAGATCTTATCAGCTAAAGGCATGCAGCATTTGCAGGGGTGCACAGGGAGTCTGATGAACACCCCCAGCAAAATCCTGATTTAACTTCTCCCCAACTGGGTTTCCTTTCCCAAAGCTCAGAGCACTGAGTGCCCTCAAGAGCAGCATTGGCAGCTTTGCTAGGACCTCACACATTCCCATTTCTGTGAGTCATGGAAAGCCAATTCCACAACAATTCATTCCCAGGATTGTGTGCAGTGACAGCTGAGCTGCAGGATTGGATTTGCCTGCTCCACAGTCACTTTGTGTTCACACCGATGGCTGTTTATCCCACATCCACCCCACTCATTCCCTTCCCCTCCATCCCCTGGTTGGACAGCTGAGCTCGGGGCTGCGTTATTCCCCTGCAGGCTGGTGACATCTTTGGAGCTGCAGCAGCATCACAGTGGTGTCACCCAGCACAGTCACAGCAGTGACTCACCCACTGCTGTGCTCTCAGAGCCCGCTCCTGGAAATGATCCACTTCTCCTTATTAAATCTTGGGGCTCCAAGAGAAAACTCCTTACATGGCTGTGCCACAGAAACAATTCTACTTAACTTCATTTTTTTGCTCCCATGGATGCTGGGCCATGAGGGAAGTGTCAGCAAGGATGGACAGCATGGAGAAAGGAAAGGAATTGTGAATGCCCAGAGAAGCTCTGCCTGCCCCTGGACCCCTGGAAGGATCCAAGGGCAGATTGAACAGGGCTTGGAGCAGCCTGGGACAGTGGAAGGTGTCTCTGCCCATGGCTGGGGTGACACTGGATGAGCTTTCAGGTCCCTTCCCACCCAAAGTGGGATTCTGGGAGGAGAGAAGATGCCCAGGGATTACTGGACAAAAAAGAGATTGGCACAGACACCTGCAGTGAGAGCCACACCTCTGGGCCACCTGGCACCTCAATTCCCACATTCAGAGCTCTTTGTGGTGACCTTCATCCTCCAGTGAGGTTCTCTTGAATCCAGCAAATAAACAAAGCTGATTTATTTCTTTATGCAAATTCAGAGCTTTCAACAAAGGGGATTTTCTCTCTCATTCTTTGAATAAATTGTTAAAATCCAAGGTTTGCTGACTGGAACCCTGAGGCAGGGCACAAAGGTGGTGTCACACTCCAGGCACAGCCCTGGAGTGCCCAAGGAACATTCCTGGGCAGGACATGGGAAAGGAGCAGTCTGGAGGTGAAGCACCCACAAGGGAGAAATGGCCATTCCCAGGTTCCTAACGATTCCCAGATCCCTGGGGGAACTCTGAGGAATCTCACAAACAGGTTTTGCTGTGTCAGGAAAATTAATCCACAAACATCAGAGGTTTATGTCCAAAAAGGAGACAGAGGAGTCCTTTTACTTTATTCGAACAAAGGGAGAGGCCATGGGGCAATTTCCCCTGGGGTCTCTCAGAGTTTTGGAGGATGCAGCCTCCTTTTTATCCCAGTTTTCCAACTGCATTTCCCTTCTCTCTTTCCCCATTGGCTGAGGTAGTTGAGAGGTACTGACTTAGCAGAATGCCCGATCCCGTCTAATGTACAACCCTCCTTTTTAATTTTTAATTATTATGGAATATTAGGGTTTCCCCACATTGTTTCTTTCATCTTTCAATATCTAATTTTGTTTATCAGCAAACCTACAGTTTGGTTGTAAAGGCAAATATCTTTTCCCATTCACCAATCAGTGGAATCCTTCCCCGTGTTTTTTGCTGGTTTTGTCTACCAGCAGACCCACAGTTTGTCATTCCTCTCAGCTGCACTTGGCTGGAATTTGTGGCAGAGGCAGATTCTGCTGTGCTGCTCCAGGGGTGCCAACAGTGTCAGGGAATCATGAAATTCCTGCACACGGGGCAGGAAGAAACCTGATTTTTGCTGATCCCCTGCTAGAAGCCGAGAGAATCCCATGTGGTGAGCTCAGACCTTTGCACCAAAGCACCCAGTGAGAGACACCTTAAAAATTCCCCACTCTTTTTCTTCATCGGGAGTTTTCCCTCATTATCGCCTCACAACACCCCCATTGTCACTACTCGCTCCTCGTTTCCACACTCAGATGACAGGATGCTTTGTCAGCTCCTTTCCTACAATTCCAAGTGGCACCAGTCTCCCTTCATCACCTCCCAACTTCCCGCGGTGACCGTTCTGACTCCCTTCAAAAATCCTGTTTTCCTGATCGCTCCCACTCCTGCACCCCCAAACTCAGCCACCTCCTTCCTGAGCTGAGCCACATCCACACTCAGCTTTCCAGGCAAAGCTTCGGATGTGTGGAGTGGAACAGGCACCTCCAGAACGGTGCCTTTTCCTTTTCACTGCAGTCCTGATCCATGCCATCCACCGCTGCTCACCTGAGCACGCGGCCTGTTTTCGCTGCCATGAAAGGGCATTAAATTGATTTTATGTGATTTGCTCTTGACAAATCAAACTTGGCTGTAATTCCCTGCCTCGTTATCTCCCAGGTGTTCACAAGCACTTTGCCAGATAATACATTCCCATTTTTGTCCTGGGTGTTTCAGGCAACAGATCCCCATTTTATCCTTTTTTTAAAGATAGCCTTAGCATTTATTTTTTCCAGACCTCCCAAATTTTTTCCACACACATTCTAAGATAAAAGCCAAGTGCTCCGAGATTGATTCAGCCTCCTTTAAGCACCACACGGAGAACGCTGGCAGGGCCAGGCAATTTGGGATCTCCTAATGGCCCTAAGAGCTCCCTGCCCCATCCTTCTCCTGCTGCAGAGTAAATTCTGTCCCCTTTGTCACCGGAGCTGTTTGTTCACCCTGTCGTTGTCACTAACTCCTTTAGTGAAGGCTGAAACAACAGCAGGGGAAATTCCTTTGCCTGGGGCATCATTGCTTAAGACTCCAGGAAAAGTCTTTTCTGCCTTTTTCTCACTGCTTATTTCATTACAGAAATTTTCCTCATTAATTTTTATCTCCCTCACTGCTTGGCTCCCTGTGCCTCGTAAAATCCCAATTCATTCTCGGAGAAGGAGACACGGTCCAAGTGGAAGCTGTGGCCACATCCATGCTTAATGTTTCCTCTGTCTCATCTCTGTCACATTTTTATCTCAGCTCCAAGCTGGGAATGTGGCTGTACCCATTTCCCATGGGATACAAACTGAACAAATCCCTTTCTCCCATGGTCCTGAGCTTCCTGCTGCTGGGACAGCAAATTCTCTCAGCATTTCTTTGGGTGGGTTTCTACCACACCATGTTTAGGTCAGGTTTTGTGGCCATACAGGGAAAAGCACTTGGGACTGGAACCCAGAGATTTATCCCAGCACAGCTCAAGTGGTGCCAATCCAGAGGAAATCCCAAGGGAGCAGAGGGGCAGCTCCGATCTCAGCTCCCTGGGACAGGGACAGGAGCCAGGGAATGGCTGGAGCTGGGCCAGGGCAGGCTCAGGCTGGAGATCAGGGAAAGGTTCTTCCCCCAGAGGGTGCTGGCACTGCCCAGGCTCCCCAGGGAATGGGCACGGCCCCGAGGCTGCCAGAGCTCCAGGAGCGTTTGGACAGCGCTGCCAGGGATGCACAGGGTGGGGTTGTTGGGGTGTCTGGGCAGGGACAGGGGTGGGACTGGGTGATCCCTATGGGTTCCTTCCAGCTCAGGATATTCCAGGATTGTGAGATTTTGGTAACTACACTGGGTAACAGCCATGGGCTGCGACACACAGGTTCATTTTAAAATAAACCAGAAGGATTCTGCACAGGCCTGACTGGAGTCTAAAAATGGCATCAAACTAACTTCCACATTCAGGTGACGACAAGGCATGGGGGGCATCTGTGGGGCATGTGAGGACTCCCCAGCCCCAGGTGGCTTCCAGAATTTCTGAGTTTACCAGGGATGTGGAGCTTTTCTATCCCTGCAGAGACCGCAGATGCAGCCCTGGCCGAGGTTCCTGTGCTCTGACACTTCTATTAATCCCCGGCGCTGTCAATTATTTATTGTCCCTCTCCGTGGTGCTCTGTCACAAGCTGGGCTGGAGCAGCTTGTGCTTCCCGACAGGCTGTCATGTCTGTGGCTATCTTTGGAGCTCGTCCCACCTAGGCGACGCTGACGGAGGAGATTAAGGCTCCCTGTCACACCGCACAGCCCAGAGCCACTCCTGCTGTCCCTGCAGCACTCCCAGGGAACGGGACAGAAAGTGCCATTTGCTGCGGGTTTAAAAGTCATTGCCTGCTTTTATTCCTGGCAAGAGAGAGGATGGAATTGTAGGAAACAGGAGCAATCGATCCCGGGCTATTAAATAAAGGCACTTTGATAGGACCATTACATCAATTAATTCGGAGCTGATCATTCAGCTTTAGGGCCGTGTCTTGCCCCGCCATTCCAGACGGTATTTCTGCTTTGTCCCCTGTCAGCCTACAGGTCAAACATGTCCCCAAGGGTGTCTCCAGAACAGGAGCGACACCTTGCAGACAACGACCCTTCTGAGCTGGCTTAAGCGCAGCCTTGGCTGATCCCGGGCTGTTCATCCCTTTGTTATTCATGGCCGAGGTCCCCCCCGCTCCCATCCTCTCCTAATGACTTCACCGTGATGATGATGATGATAATGGTGATGATGATGATGTGGTCATTAAAAAAGCGATTTGCTCAGGGCTCCTGTGCTTCAATGAGGAGAGTCAAACATTAAAGGGAGGTGTTAAGAGCCCTCGCACAGACACCGGCTTTTCATGATTCCTAATTAATCCAGGGTGTCGTTAACGAGAAGCCGCATGGCAGGTGGCTGCTGCCTTTAGGGGTACGCTAGGAATCTGGTGTGGATTGGGATAATGAACCACCAGAGGAGGAGCAGAGCAGACTGTGTGAGCCCCGCCTGCCCTGTGCTCCTTGGGCAGTAGCTGGGCAGTAACTGGGCAGTAACTGGCGTGATGGTCATGTCCTAGAATCCATAGCAGAGCATTGTTCCCCCAGCCAGCCCTGGGATAAAGTGTCCCTTAGAAAGGATTTTGTTGCTGTGAAATTCTCGGCTCTGGGCCATGGACAGGTCACAGAATAATGGAATACCCTGAGTTGGAAATGATCCACAAGGACCCTCCAGTCCAGCTTGGCCCTTCCTAGACACCCCAACAATCCCACCCCGTGCCTGAGGGTGTTGCTCACTCTTCACTATTGGAATGAAAATGAAGGAGCTCCCAAATTATGCTGCATCCAAATGTGCTCACAAACAAACATCCAGTGCTTAATTTTAGTTGTTAGTGGGATAAATATTTGTTCCGAGCATTTTGGATGCTAAAATAGAAAGCCGCAAACACTGTTGGAACTGGAAATGGGCTCTGTGGGTTGAGGAGAGAGGAAGGCCTGGCTCGGGGGCTGGTTTGGCTCCAGGGTGCTCTGGTGGGGGCTGGAGTTTTGTTGAGCTCAATCATTTCCTGCATACCCCAAAAGTGTCACACAGGGACCTCTAGAAAGGCTGGGGAAGAGCTGACAGGGGTCTGTGTCACTGGCACCTGTGTCCTTTTCTGGTGTGAAAGTTCCTGTCCAAACTGGGGAGAATCTTGCTGGTGCCAACCTGAACTTGGTGTGGAGTAGGACACGTTCCTGCTGTCTGCATGACCCATACCGCCTTTTGCAGTGACTCAGGGGGATATTCCCATGAATATCCCTTGGGAGACCATGACTGAGCTTTCCAGCAGAAATCCTCCAGCAGGGAGTGCCCTGAAGCTCCTAAACTCAGACTTCCATATCCCTGCACAGGGCAGAGCCGAGAGCTACTGTGCTGCAGGAATGTTGTCAACATCTCCTGCAAACCCCGTGTCCCTCAGGAATTCTGATGCCTGACCTCAGCTACAGATCTTTGGACTTGCTCATCTGGAATATTTATGTCTGACCTTTGTCACTTGGACGTGTGCAGGAACTGTGGAGGAAAAACGGATGAAAGGTTCCCAACTCCTCCTGGGCCAGGCGGGAGCAGAGAGCTGCAGAAAAGGCTTCCAAGGCAATATTGATTCTCCAGGATCCGCCTGGGTCAGCTGTGGCCTCATCTGCTTCACACAGAACTGATGGGCTCCTTCTTTGGCTCCAGGGCTATGAACTTGGCTTGTTGACATGTCTGCCTTCCCTGGATGGATTCCTGGAGTCTTTGCTAGGTTTAAATCAGGCCCTTTGCCTTCCCTGCTCAGGATTTGGAGCACAGAGAGCACTTTTTGCCCCTTTTAGCTGATCCCCACTTTCCTCCTTGGACTGTGAAATCCATAATTGCTCCAGCAGAGCATCCCTGCTCTGCTCTGGCACTGCCCAGCAGCGTTCTCAGGGAAAAAACTGCCAGGGATGTTCCAAAAGAACCCTTGGTGGAAATGGTTCATCCTGGGCTGTGTTCATATACTGCCCCTGTGCCCAGCCTTGGGGGCACCTCTGGAGTGCTGTGTCNCAGCGTTCTCAGGGAAAAAACTGCCAGGGATGTTCCAAAAGAACCCTTGGTGGAAATGGTTCATCCTGGGCTGTGTTCATATACTGCCCCTGTGCCCAGCCCTGAAGGCACCTCTGGGGTGCTGTGTCCAGCTCTGGATCCTCAGCACAGCAGGGACAGGAGCTCCTGGAGCTGAGGGAGGGCCTGGAGCATCTCCGTGCCCAGGAAAGGCTGAGGGAGCTGGGGCTGCTCAGCCTGGAGAGGAGCCCCACTGAGAGGGGCCCTCAGCCCTGTGTGTCCCTGACTGTCCCTGTCTGTCCCTGTGTGTCCCTGTGTGTCCCTGTCTGTCTCTGTCTGTCCCTGGGTGTCCCTGTGTGTCCCTGTCTGTCTCTGTCTGTCCCTGGGTGTCCCTGTCTGTCCCTGTCTGTCCCTGTGTGTCCCTGTCTGCCCCTGGGTGTCCCTGTCTGTCCCTGTGTGTCCCTGTGTGTCCCTGTGTGCAGGGAGGGCAGAGCAGGCCCAGGCTCTGCTCCAGGCCCAGCAATGGCACCAGAGCCACGGGCAGGGGCTGAGCCCAGGAGCTGCCCCTGCACAGGAGGCAGAACTTCTGTCCTGGGCAGTGCCCAGTGCTGAGCAGAGCCCAGAGAGGCTGTGGGGTCTCCTCCCTGGGGATATTGCAGAGCTGTGTGCCCACACTGCTGTGCCCTGTGCTCTGGGATGGCCCTGCTGGAGCAGGGAGGTGGCACCAGTGACCCTCTGGGTCCCAACCTGACCTACTCTGGGAGTCTGGGACCTAATGTTCAAAATGTGAGAAAAAGTTCTGAAGAAGGAAGCAGAATCCTCAGCGGATGCTCTCAATGAACCATATGGTGACAACCATTAACTAAAGGCAGTTCCCAAATTTTCCTGTTGGGCACAGCTCTGAGGTGGCTCAGTATGGAGTGTGTCCACAAAGCACTTGGAACAGTGAGGAGCGGAAATAACTGAACCAGAAAATGGGGAAATACAAATAATAGGGAACTTCCAGTCATATCCTGGACCCTAATGCTTCCAGACTGTCTCTCCCCTGGAAGAAGTTGAATGGGAAGCAGAATTGAGGCATCCCTGTGGTTGTGCATTGATTTGGTTCAGGCTGGTTTGGTTTGGAGCTGTTTGGAGCAGCTGAAAGGTGAAGGGACATGGAATCGTGGATTGTCTCATTCCATGAGCTGATGTGGCCACAGTGGCACCCCAAGATCATGGAATCATGGAATGGTTTTGGTGGGAAGGGACCTTAGAGCTCATCTCATCCCACCCCTGCCATGGGCAGGGACAGCTTCCACCATCCCAGGCTGCTCCAAGCCCTGTCCAACCTGGCCTTGGACACTGCCAGGGATCCAGGGCCATCCCTGATGTTGAAAACAAATCCAGCATTAGAGGAAACCTGTCCAATCCAAAGCTTTCTTCTCCATGGATCCCAAGTGTGGATGCAATCAGAGGAAACCAAGCAGATCTGGGCCCTTCAGCCCAGGAGCATTGGATGATCCCATTTTTCCCTGCACAAAACACAAATTATGGTTTGGAATTCCCATCCTGCCCCAAATCCTGGCAGGATTTGCCTGGGGGCCCTGTCCTGAAGTTGAAACCGGAAGATTTCTGGATCAGGTTCCAGGCCGTGTTTTTCTTATCAAAACCTTCCTTTGCTGGGTTTTCAGCACAATTTAATTTCTCCTGAAAATACTCAACTTTCCACATGGAAAAAAAAGAAAAAAATTTTATGATGAAAACATGAATGACAGAAATCTCAAATAGTTTTCTGAGGAAACAAAATGTATTAATTTGCAGTCTAAATATCCCTAACATCTGTAAAGGATTCTTATTCCATTTTTATTGGAATAAAATGCAGTGAAAGGTTGGAATTGCCTCTTCTCCTGTCCAGTTGTGAATGATGGGCCAAGGACAGATCCTGCTTCGTTCCATGGATCTGGGAGATGTTCCCATGTGGAAGTGAGGGTTTAATTTGGGAACCACACAACCAGAGCAAGCAGGAAAGGTGCAATTCCTTCTCCAGGGATAGCTCTGCACAGATTTCCAGAAGGCTGGATGGTGATCCCATATAAATTCCTTTCGCTCTGTTTTTCTTGTGGAAAATGTGGTCTGTTTGGTAAAAAAATGTCTAAAAACTTGGAAAACAAATAGGTTCAGTTGCTAACTCTCCTCCCTCTTTTTCCCTGAAAAGTTGCATCTCACTTTTCTCAGGAATGCTGGAAAACGGTGAAGGAAACCATAATTTAGCCAAAACCACTGGAGCATTTTTGTGGGGAAAGAAGCACAAACAAACTCCACGGACACTCTGTGGTTGTGGTTGCCTCCAGCATTCCTGGGCTGGGAGCATTTTCCTCTCCTTGTGTTGTCTCGAGGCTCAGGATCCATTGATCCACCTTTGCCATGAGCTCGGAGAAGCATCCAGAGTTCAGCACTTGCCTGGCGGCAGGAAGGCTCCCAGGAATTGGGGAGCAAGCCATGAAAACATTTGGAATAGGGGCTGTTTACTGTGTTTATTTTTCCCACCGATTTTCAGTCCCAAATCCAAGGCCAATGGATGCTGTGGCTGTGGGAGCCTCCCATGCTCTTGGGAAGAGCTGCTAGGTGTTTCCATGGTGGGAACCTCATTCAGCCTTTCCAAGGGGTTCTCCTGACCTTCACCTCCTTAGCAGGAATCCCAAAATAATTCCTGCTTTTCTCCCTGCCTCCAGCTGCTCTGCTGGAGGAAGCTCGTCTCCCTCAGAGTCTTCTCTGCAGGGAAAAGGTAAAACTGGAAAATGAGAGACTGAGGGAGTGATGGAGAAATCCAGGGTCTGCTCCTGATTTGTCTCTCCTTCCTGAGCTGTTTTCCTGGGATGTTTGTCTTCAGATCCATCTCCCACAGGCCAGTGGAATAATGAAAATAATGCAGATGATGCAGATAATGCAAATAATGCAAATAATAATAATAATAATAATGCTAATAATAATGCTAATGCTAATGCTAATAATAATAATAATAATAATAACAATAAAAGGGATCATTCTCATGGATCTGGGCCTTTCATGGAGGACATCCCAAGGCTTGTCAAACACCTTGGAACTGATCCAGGAATTCTGGTTCAAGGCAAATGAGGGAGAAAAAATCAGAAGAAATCAAAGTGAGACAACCGAAAATTCCCAACAGCTTTGGATCCTTTCCTCCTGGCTCTCCATCTCAGCATCTTGGGAATTGGGATCACTCCTCCAGAACAGACATCCATCCCATCCCTGGCAGGAGCATCCACACTCAGGGAGGAAGAGGGGGATGAGGCTCCAGCTCCTTCCAGCCTCCAGCCCATTCCCTTTGATAGGACAGGTTGTGTTCTCCTCTTCCCATCTCCAAGGATTCCCATGGTGGGTTCTGCACATCCTGGGTTTCACTGGTCCCATGCCCTGATGTATGCTCCATGGTTGGAATGCCTGATCCGAAGCCCTTGGATTTCCAGGCAGGGAGATTCCTTGGAATGCTCCTTTCCAGCTCCTCAGAGCTTTGTGAGCAGGGTGGGGGGCAGTGTGTCCCACCAGGAGATGATCCAGGTGGGTAATTCCAACCATTTCTGCTCACACACTGCTCTCTTGGGGTAAAATCCTTCATTAATGCTCGATACATCCCTTATTGTCCATATGGAGCAGAGGAACAGGTTAGAAATCCCAAATTCTGCTGTCCCAGCATGCCCTCATATCCTTTGAATCACTCCCTGTCCTTGTACCCCTCAGGTACGAGCTGAGGACCAAAACCTCTCAAGGTAAGGGCTCCAGAAAAGTCAAATATAGCAAAAGAAGCACTTTGGAAGAACTTTGCCAGAGTTATTAATCACGGAATACAGCAAATGACTTGGAATAATTAATACAAATATTTAAAAATCCAATGAATATAATTTTTAACTTAAGGGAAAGAAAGAGATGGTTTTTCATGCTCTTGGAATTGTTCAGCCTGGAGAAGAGAAGATCCAAGGGGATTTTATTGTGGCCTTCCAGTGCCTGAAGGGGCTCCAGGAGAGCTGGAGAGGGACATGGGACACAGCATGGAGGGACAGGACACAGGGAATGGCTTCCCACTGCCAGAGGGCAGGGATGGATGGGATATTGGGAAGGAATTGTTCCCTGGGAGGTGGGGATGGGCTGGGATGGAATTCCCAGAGAAGCTGTGGCTGCCTCTGGAGCAGCCTGGGATAGTGGAAGGTGTCCCTGCCCGTGGCAGGGGTGGGACTGGGTGAGGTCCCTTCCTTCCTAGACCATTCCATGATTCCATGATCCTATTTCCATTTCCACAATTTCTGATGGCAGAGTCTTGGTGAGGAGAGAATGGAAGGCTCCAGGAAAGGTCTGTCCTTGTCTTTCCCATGAGGAGAAGCAGCTCCTGCCTGATCTCCTGTCCTCTCCTCCCTGTCCCCACCACTGCCTGGGCACAGAGCTCAAGGGCTAGCATGTGAAAGGTCTCCACCAGTCCCACACAACTTCCCAAAGTTCCTGTTGTCCTGCAGAAACATCTCCTGCCATGTGGGAATATCTCCAAGTGATTTCCACTCATGGAATGGTATGTGGATGCACAGGAAGGCTGAGGGGCCATGAACTGCAGGGAGCCCCAAGCCCAGCAGGGCTCCAAGGGCAGAACTGGTGGTGTAAAAACATTCTTGGCTAACAGTTAGGATTATTAGGAAAGGATTTTTAGGGAAGAGAAAGCTCAGGGTGATTTGTGCACCCCTTAAAACCAAGCTTAAATTTGAGTTTGGCTGAGCACTGGTTAAGGCCAGAGCCACACACTCACAGCAGCTCTGCTGTATAAAAGTAATTTATGTATTTCTCCATTCCTTAACTTTCCATGTGCTGTCACATTTTGATTTCATACCCAAATAAAAATCTATTGGCCAGGAATGAAGTGCAATAGCTCTGGAACGGATGCAAACAACTCCAGCAGCCGAGAATGAAGTGCAGGGGCTCAGCTGCAGGTGGAATCCTTGGGCTCCGTTAGTCTGAGGGGGGAATGAGTCCTTCACTCCCACTAAATAAATAAAGGCTTGCAGAGAACCACTTGGGGGATATCAAAATATATTTGAGTGGGGTCATGCCAACATTGAGCTGTAAAGCAGAGCAGGGAGGCTCCACATTCTCCTGTCCCTCAGAAACAGGGAAGGAACAGGAAACAGGGAAAATGGACTCTAAAAGGTGAGTTTGTGGCTCTGCTCCTCAGAAGGGAAGAGTGGGAGTCAGGGAAGGCTGGTGGAGCTGGGGTGGAAATGCTGCAGGAGCTGGAACAGGGGCAGGGGTGGAGTTGGGACCACTAAAACCCAAGTCCAGCCATGGGGCTGCAGCCCTATAAACACATTCAGGCACATTCCCTGGAGTTCACTGTGGATATGGAGGAGCAAAGTGGGATGGAAGAGCCCACCATGGATGCTCCAGCTGCTGCTGGGGCTCAGAGCCACTCACCCCAAACCAATGGGGTTTAATTCTCCTAATAGAGCAGCACAGGAAGTGCATCCCTGCCCAGGCAGGTGGATAATGCACACTTTGCAGGACACCCATGAATTCCCCATTTCCCTCAGGGATTATAGGAATCATTTCACTCTGGAAGGTCCCTGCTGGCAGTGCTGGACTCGAATCTTGTGTTTTAGGGCAGCCTCCGAAATCCTAAACCAGCCTGAGCTGGGCAGAGAGCAAGGAAAAAGCCCACAATTCCCAATCCAAAGGGTTTTTAAAGGAGTTCAAAGCTCCCACAATTTCTGAGACCCAGCTACCAGAGCTCTTGGCTGCCAAATGAAAGAGGGATAGAAATTGGATAATCTGCACCAGATGCTTGGATTTTTTTCCAAGCTCATTCACTTCAGCTGAAATGCTGGCAGGCTGGAAGCTGGCCAGCTTCTGCTGCTGCTCCAGGGAGCAGCTGGAAGCATTCCCAGCAGGATGCAGGAGGAGGGAAGACCTTCCCTCTTTTCTGATCGCTGTTGGGAAACAATTGTCCATGACAGGAAAATAAGGAAGCAACTTTGGCTGTTTGGGGAAACAAAACACCCCAGACATGTGTGGTGATTCCTGCAGGAAATGATCCCCTTGGAAAGGGGGATCCTGCCTCCTCCAGGTCTGTCTCCAGCATGGTCAGGGAGGGCTTTGGATCTGTTTACAAAGCTTTCAAAATAAAGGAATAAACCCTCAACCTGTCTGGTTTTTGGATGGAGGGAAACCTGCAGTTTTTCCTGCTGTGTTTTAATCTCTTCCCAAGAGAAATGTGATGGATGTAGCACTTGGGGTTGTTTTAATGTCAGACAAGTGTCTGCTGCTGATTAATTCAGATTGGAACAGATCCAGACTGCCCCTCTCTGAGGGATGGAGGCTGCAAAATCCCCCTGGAAAAGGGTTTTCCTTTATGCAATCCTAATCCAATATGCTCCCTATTAAAAAACCCCAAACCATTTCATGATCTCATGATCTGATCTCCTCCATTAGAGCTTCTCATGAATTTGGGAATATCTTTTTTAGGAACAAGGGCTTGAGATGAGAACACATGGCTGGGCTGGGGCAATTTGGGACTTATCCATCATGGAAAACACTGTAAGAACATGGATGTTTATCCCCAAAATAATCTGCAATCCCCATTTTCCCCTCCTTGGTGTGTGGAGGAGTGGCAGAGTGAGGCTCTTTTCCCATGTCCCAGGAGAGCCGTGGTCTGGGGACAACCTGGATTGTGGGGATGTGCAGCTCTTGGTGGCGGGGGCTGGCAGTGGGACCCAGGAGCAGCAAATTCTGAAATCAAGACCCCAAAATGCAAATTCGAGACCCCAAAATATTCACCAGCAAATTGGAGATGGAGGGGGAGCCCTCAAAGATACCAGATAACAAAGAGACCTCTCAGCATCAGCACAGCTGATCCCCATGGCTCTGATCCTGTCACTGGAGCAGCTTGGGAGGCTCCATCCTTGGAGATTTCCAAGCCCAAACTGGCTAAAGCCAAGCCCAAACAGGATAAAGCCCTACCCAAACTGTCCTGATCTTGTGGCTCACTGTGCTTTGAGCCTGAGACAGGATTAGGGACCTGGGATCCCTTCCAGGCTGAATTCCCTCTTATCCCATGGATATCTCTCTTCCCAAGGCTTCTTGGTCTTCTCCTGCCTCCAGAAATGGAAATAGAATCCAGAAGCCTCCCTCCTCCTTCTCCAGGTGCTCTTGGACACAGGAATGAACAGCTCAGACCTGCCTGGAACACTCGGGGCTGAATTGTGCCAGGCTCAGAGCATGTGAGAAGCACACATTTCTGGAACTCCTCCCTGCTTTTCCCTGTTCCAGCCCTATTCCCACAGCTTTGCCTCTCTTTCCCAAGCATTCCAGCTCTGCAAAGGCAGAGGGAAGGCATCAAACACTTCCCTTTGTGCCTTCCCTTGGGAATTTTCCCTGCCCAAGGAGTAGCAGATGAATTTTTCCTGTTTTAGGTGCCTACAGAAGGATTTCTCAGCACTCCTCATGTCCCTGCTGATTGTTTCCCGGATCCTGCCCTTCTCTTGCTTTTACACCTGGAAATGTTTCCCTTATTTCTGTGGGATTTTTTTTTCCCAACTTGGTCGAGTTTCTGTCCTGTTTTCATGGAGCAGCTTCCCTGCACTGCGATTGTTTGACCTAATACACTCAACAAATTTTCCTTGTGCTACTGACACAAATCCTCTGGAATTATTTTGTCCTTATGTTAATTTTTCCCAAAAACCTCCCTTATTCAGTTCACTTTAAGATCCCTGCCCTATTTCCTGGCCCTCATCCCTGGAGCATTTTTCACCTCTGAGCTCCCTCTCCCAAATTCCCTTTGTTTTGCAGCTGCTTTTTATGGTGAGCTCACCTGCCCATAGGTCTGACTCTAATTACCAAGGATACAACGTGGAACTTTTTCCAGAGGCGGAAGAGAGGACAGCAAATTACCACCAGCAACCTGAAGTGCAAATAAGAGATAATGAACTGGAAATACTGAGCCAATTCAGGAAAGAAAAAAAGCAAAGGGCCCCTCCCAAAATATCCCAGCAAACACAAACTGGGAAATGTTTGGGAAGAGCACAGGAAAGGCTGAGCCTGCGGGCTTGGCAAACACCAGCTTAAAGCACTTTAGCAAAGCCCAGGGTCAGGTTTAAACCTGTATGCAGGTTTAGCCCTGGGTGAGGTTCAGCCCTGGTGCAGGTCTAACCCTGGGTGGAGGTTTGATCCTGGGTGCAGGTCTGATCCTGGGTGCAGGTTTGATCCTGGGTGGGGTTTAACTCTGGGAGCAGGATTAGCCCTGGGTGCATGTCTAACATTGGGTGCAGGTTTAATCCTGGCTTTCCTGTCTTTGGGCCCATCTTTTCCCCCCCAGTTACACTCATCCTGCTCCTTTCCAGGAAAATCTTGCCAGCTCTCTTCCTTCTTGACTCTCCGGGAAGAAATCCCCCTTCTAATCCTTAATGCTGAATTTATGGAAAACATTAGAGAGGCAGAAGGGCGAGATTATCCAGAACTTCAAGTTGGGCAGAGTTTCCTGACTGCACTGGAGTTGAACAGGGATTTTCCCAGGAAAAGTTTGCCAGTTAGTTTGGTCATAATGGAATTCCAGGTGTGCCAGAATTCCTGTTTTTATTAAATGGCAGCATCCCTGATGTCACCCAGATGCTGCAGAGCCAGCAGAGTGATGGACACCTTCCCATCATCCTGGTTATTCCAGCATTCCATGCTCCAGCCCTTCCATGCCACCTCATTTCAAGGCAGCCCAGCCATCCCCACTTCCAACTGCACTCAGATCAGTTCTGAGGGTTCTCCTCTTTCCCTTGATTTCCAGCCCAGGAACGTCACTGGGAAAGTGTTGTTGGAAGTGACACTCCTGGGCTGGTGCCCACATGGATCACCAAAGTGGCCAGAAGATCTCTGGGAGATGGAAAGGGACTTCTGGAAAAGGACTGCCAGGGTTCAGCGCTCACTCCCAGGGCAAAGATTCCCAGTCCAAGGGAGAAGTGTCCCAGCCTTCAGCCCCATCACTCCCAGTGCCATGGCTGAGGTCACCCAGGCTGAGATGATCCAGGGAAACTCCTTGGTGACTGTGTCAGTGACCTCCAGCACAGCTGGACACTCTGGGATACTCAGGATATATCCAGAGGCACCGGCAGCTCCAGGACCTTGTCACTGCCCAGTCCCTTGGGAAGCTCTTCCCACATCTTCTCCTTGTTTTTCCTTTTTCCTTTTTGCTCTTTATGCTGATTCCAAAACTTGCAAACTGGGAGGGATTTAAATGAGAGGAGAACGCTGGAATATTTAGAAACCAGATGAAAAACCTTGGGATGAGACTGGGAATCAGCTCATGTCTCATCTGACCCAGAAGCTTTCCAGGACCCCAGAGGCCAGAGGAAGCTCTTGGACTGCAGAATTCCTGCAGCCATCCGAGAAATCCCTATTAAAATCCAAGAAATCCCCATTAAAATCAAACTAGAGTGGAAAGGCAGTTTTCCAGTGAGAAGATGCAAATTAAACAAGGAAAAAGTGTTTCCAGAGGAGCTGTCTCATCTTGAGGTGGGAAGTACAGGCTCTCATTCCCATGGGATCCAGCAGAGCCCACTCAGCCCTGGGAATGAAAATGTTGGAAAACAAATCCCTGCTGTATGGGGAGCAGTCATGGAACATGAGAGCTCTCAGCACAGACTCCTCTCCACTCTGCCTGGAATTCTATCCCGAAGTGCAGAGTGTTGAAGCAGCTCCGTGTGCTGATGGGGCTCATCCCAGAGCACCCCAGAGTGCCCATTCCACTCCCGCTGGACACGGGGGAAGAGCCATGGGAAGAGCAGGTCACCTGTCCCAAGTGACCTCTTCACAGGTCACGAGTGGAGCTCCTGTTTCCTCTGGGCACGTTCCTCACACAGGCAGATCCCTGCTCCAGCCATCGCTCTTAATTTTTTCTGGATTCAGGGATCCAGAACAGCAGCATTTCCTGTCTGACACCTTCCAGGCACTCATTAATGAGGCTGTGATTTCTTCTGATGATGAAAAAACCCTGTATAAACAGGCTTGGTGTCTCAATTTTCCTGACATAATTTTGGAGTGCGTGTTTCAGGTGGGGGTGCTCACCTGGAGAGGAGAAGGCTCCAGAGAGAGCTCAGAGCGCCTTCCAGGGCCTGAAGGGGCTCCAGGAGAGCTGGAGAGGGACTTGGGACCAGGGATGGAGGGACAGGACACAGGGAATGGCTTCCCACTGCCAGAGGGCAGGGATAGATGGGATATTGGGAAGGAATTGTTCCCTGGGAGGGTGGGCAGGCCCTGGCACAGGGTGCCCAGAGAAGCTGTGGCTGCCCCTGGATCCCTGGCAGTGTCCAAGGCCAGGTTGGACAGGCTTGGCACAGCCTGCTGTGGTGGAAGGTGTCCCTGCCCATGGCAGGGGTGGGACTGGATGGGCTTTAATGTTCCTGCTAACCCAAACAATTCCATGAGTCCATGATTTCCACCTGTGCAGGGATTTGAAGGATGTGCCATACAAAGGACAGAATAAGCACAGCTCTCAGCAGAGAAGTTATTTGGGATTTCTTCCATCCTGCAGATTCCCAAGGAGCAGCTTGTGCAAGCTCTTCCCTGAAATAATCTCCAGTTTTCTGTGGGCGGCAGTGAAGCAACAATTTTCTCTCCCTCTTTCTTCCCCAGAGAGAATATTTTTTTGGGAGCACATTTGATTCTCGGCTGTCTCAAACTGTCTCGAAATCCCACATTTTCCCATGTGAGCTGCATCCCGCTTTTATCGCACTTTGTAGGGCCTTCATTTGGATCCTATTCATTTATATGACTCCTTGACATAGCAGTAATGGAGTGGGATAAAATGTATGGCAGTGTCTTCTGGAATAATGGGATCAAGTATTTTACATTACGTAGAATTTTACCTGGTTTTATTTTCCTTTCAAAACCACGGAGAATGGATTGAAACACCTAAACACTTTT
>VWZP01001598.1:120718-186083 GCA_013396995.1 Dicaeum eximium
AACCCTCAACATCTTTTTTTTTTTTTTTTTTTTTTTTTTTTTTGAGAGAGGTTGCCATTGGAATAAGTCAGTGTGAAAACCCACAAAGGTTTTTGGTGTTGTCACTCAGGCTCAGCATATTTCCCTGTGGCTGCCCCATCCCTGGAAATGTCCATGGCTAAGGTTAGGTTGGATGGGGCTTGGAGCAATCTGGGATTGTTTCACCATGGAAGGGGGTGGCACTGGATGAGCTTTAAGGTCCCTTCCACCCAAACAATTCCATGATTCCATGAGCATTCCTTTCATCCTTCCCTAAAGCCCTTTTCATTTCTCTGGTTAGCTCAGCAGCTGTGGCTTGTCCTGTTCTCATTTTAATGAACCTTTTCTTCCCACTGGGAAGGTAAATCCGTCTGTGTCATCAGAATCAGCGGAGTCTGGCCCAGAGCTCCTGATGGGACCTGATTCCAAACACTCCTTCAGGCCCCAGGAATACAAAGCCACTTGATGTGAATCACAGTTGTCCTGGGACAACACCCTGGTATTTTCGCTTGGGCAGGCAGTGCCAGGACACAGGGAATGGCTTCCCACTGCCAGAGGGCAGGGATAGAGGGGATTTGGGGAGGGAATAATTCTCTGGGAGGGTGGTGAGGCCCTGGCACAGGGTGCCCAGAGAAGCTGGGGCTACCCCTGGATCCCTGGAAGTGCCCAAGGCCAGGCTGGACAGGGCTTGGAGCACCCTGGGACAGTGGAAGGTGTCCCTGCCCATGGCAGGGGTGGCACTGGATGGGTTTTAAGGTCCTAAATGAAAGGATTCAGCAGGATTTTCAGGTCATCTGTGGGCCAGACAATACTGGGCTCCACGAAATCCTGAATGGCAGCATGGCACAGCTTCCCACCAGGAGTTGCTCCTCGTGTCCTCTGAAGGCTGCAGGTGACAACTCCAGCCTAGTGATGGAGCCAGGAGATGACTGGTCACCATCCTGATGGCAGCACCCAAATCTGGCTGAATAAATCCTCCTGCTGGCTTCTACCTGAAGTGACAACTGTCCCAGTGGAGTGACACCTGTCAGGTGTCACAGGTGGTGCCAGCAGGGGCTCAGGACATGCAGAGGTCAAGCAGAGGATGTGGGAAGCTGACATGGATCTGGCATTTCCTGGATAGCCATCCCCAGTCTCCACCGCTGCACAGGCTCTGCAAGGCAGAGACCCTGCCAAGCTCAGTTCCAGGCCGGGATTAAAAGGCCCCATGATAATTCATCCTGGGAAACTGCATCAAGCACATGGAAAACCTTCCCAGATTTATGGGATTTATTGGTCCCTCTCTCCCCAGCCCCAGAGTTATTCCATTAGGAAGAAGTTGTGTTTGTCTGGAATGATTTACTCTTCACAAACTCCCACCTTTTCCAAACACTTTCCTAAACGTATCCCGAAGCTCCCCAAACCTAGCAGCTCCTCAAGTTCCCTCTCACAGCATTTGGCCCCCCAGCATTCCCAGGAACACTAATGCCCTGTCAGAACAATGTGCAACCTCCCTGTGCTATTCCCCATCGTTAAACATAATGATCATTAATGACTCTGATTCCAAACTTTGCATCTCATTTCAGGACGTGGCTCCCCAGCCTTTAGGGCTTCCCTGTGTTTTTTTGGGAATGTTTTAGTGGATGTATTTAATGGGTACATGTAATGCTGTAATGGGCACAGATGTGCAGAGACATCAGCACTTCACACACCACTCTTCCAGCCAGGGGTCATTCCCTACTTTCCTGCCTCCTAACAACCCTGTGATTTTCTCATTGTTAAAATCCCGGGATTATGGCAGTGATTTAAGATGTGTTACACTGGTGATAATAACCAGGAGGTCTGTGCATCATTAGGGATTGAAATATTCCACAAAAAAAAAAAAAAACNAAAAACAAAACAAAACAAAACAAAACAAAACAAAAATAAACCAAACAAAAAAAAAAAAAACGGGGAACACACAATTTCCCAGCAAAGTGTGGAGCAACAATGATGCTAAAATTGGAATTTCAGGATTTCAGGCTTGGCTGTCACAATTTGCTCTGTCCTTGGCAGGTTTAGTTGGGATCAAGGTCCACATTGCACTGGGTAAATCCATGGGCAGAACAGCCCCTGCTCCACAGGGAATCTTTGGGCAGTTTGGGACTGGGAGAGAGGCAGCTGGGGAGGGAGCATGAGGGGTAATGACACTGTCACCACTCACCTGTCATTGATCCCATCTAAACCCATCCCTGCCCACCTGAACTGTCCCGGGGGCCACTCCTGAGGGGCCTGTGGGGTTTTATAAAGGGTATCTTTGCTTCCCCAAAAAATGATTGTATTTCCTTCTCACACACCCAGCCTCTTGTCAGAATACAGAGATCCTTGGAGGAAGAGTTTGCAGTTCTCTGCAAAAAAGAGGCTGGTGGGTGATTCCCAAGGAATGATTGTTTGCCTGAGATCCCAAATTGTGACACTCTCACATATTCAATGCTTCCCATGGCTCATCCAAAGGCATCTCATTTGTGTAGGGGGGTTTTGGGTTCTGTTAAGAAATCCCATAATCCAGAGAGACCCCTCAGTGCTGCTCCTGGGTCCCACTGCCAGCCCCCGCCACCAAGAGCTGCACATCCCCACAATCCAGGTTGTCCCCAGACCACGGCTCTCCTGGGACATGGGAAAAGAGCCTCACTCTGCCACTCCTCCACACACCAAGGAGGGGAAAATGGGGATTGCAGATTATTTTGGGGATAAACATCCATGTTCTTACAGTGTTTTCCATGATGGATAAGTCCTGAATTGCCCCAGGATCTGTCCTGCTGCATCCCAGCCATGTGTTCTCATCTCACACCCCTGTTCCTAAAAAAAAAAAAATGTTCCCAAATTCATGAGAAGCTCTAATGGAGGAGATCAAATCATGAAATCATGGAATGGTTTGGGTGGGAAGGGACATAAAATCCCATCCAATGTCACCCCTGCTATGGGCAGGGACACCTTCCACTGTCCCAGGTTGCTCCAAGCCCTGTCCAGCCTGGCCTTGGACACTGCCAGGGATCCAGGGGTAGCCACAGCTTCTCTGGACACCCTGTGCCAGGGCCTGCCCACCCTCCCAGGGAAAAATATTTCCAAAAATTTGGCTAAAGCTTCTCCTTACAGGAGGACCCCATCAGGCCCATGGATCGCTCATTCCTGACATTAATTAGCCTCAGGACATGAGTGATATTCTTCCATTAGGAAGAATTTTACCAGGAAAGGTGACTTCTGACATATTTCTGGAGTGAATAAATCACTTTAATTAAAGCAGCCAATGTCTCTGGAAAAAATCCCAAAGGCATTTTCAAGATTACACCTCTTTGTCCATGATGGATCCCCAAAAACTTCATTTTTTTCCCCATTTCACAGTTGGAAATTCCTCTTTCCCTTTGCTCCTTGGCCTCCCTCACAGCCTCACTCTAATCCCTGGCATATGAGTGTTTATATCAATAATTTCCATAGTTTTATTCCAATCCTGTGCATTTTTATATTCCCTCTGTTCTGGGAGAGCCAACAGGAGCTCACTTGGGATGCATCCATCTGCTCCGAGTTCTTTTCCATCGCTCTCATCTCCATGGTAACTTGGGAAATCACTTCCTCTGCGAGTGAAGAGCTGGACAGAAGATCCACGAGAATCACTGGAAGGTTCAGCAGACATGGAATCACAGAGCCATTATGGCTGGAAAAGAATTCCAAGATCATCAATCCAACCTTTTACCGAATATCCCCATATCTACTCAACCACACAGTGCAGTGCCTCGTCTGCTCCTTTCCTGAACAATTCCAGGGATGGGGACTCCACCCCAGCCTGTTCCAGGGCTTAATCACTCTGTCAGTGAAGAATTTTTCCTGACATTTCCTGAATTTTTCCAGCTTGAACCTCCTCCAGGTTGTTTCCCCGAGAAACTGGGAAAATCCTTGTTGCTCCATCAACAAATTTGTGGGACCAAGGCTCTCCTTCAGGAGAGGGGCAGAAGAAGAAAAGTTTTCCTGGGATTTGTAGCAGGATGCCTGAAGCCAGAAAAAAATCTCATTGGAAAAGGACTTTAGTGGGAACTTGCTCCTGGAGGGAACCTGGAAAAAATGAGGAAAGGGCAGAGCATGAGGAACATCCCAAGGATTTCACTGAAGTTACCCATGAGGAGACTTTTTATTTTGGGGATTGAAGAGGAGGAGATGGTGAAAAAAAGGCATAAAAAAGAAACCCATGGGCTGATCTGCCCAGCCTGGATGAGTCACTTTGTGCAGAGCTTGCCTGCAAAATTCCTGCAGCTTCCTGAGGCATCTCCATGGGCTTTGTGAAGGACCTGGGACTCCCAGTGTCCAAAGAGATCAATGCACAAGCCAAGTGAGCTTCAGGCTGTCACCTTGACATTCCTGGGAGGTGGAATTGCTGCCCCAGGGGAAGGGGAGGGAGAATTGTGCAGAAGGAATTTCTGGAGCCCTAGGGAAATGATCCCCACAGGGAAAGGATGCCCACAGGGAAATGATCCCCATAGGGAAATGATCCCCACTGGGAAAGGATCCCCACAGGGAAATGATCCCCATAGGGAAATGATCCCCACTGGGAAAGGATCCTCATAGGGAAAGGATGCCCAAAAGGAAAGGATCCCCACAGGGAAAGGATGCCCAAAAGGAAAGGATCCCCATATTTCTGATCTAAGAGCTCACCCTCAGCCTCCCCTCTCCAGCTGAAGGACGTGCCCTGCTCCAGGAGGAGGATGCGAAAAGGGATGGTGGGAAGGGAGGGACACTCCCTGAGCTTCCCTAAACCTCCTGCCCAACCCTCTTCTCCAAAACCACATTCCAGTGCTTCCAAGGGCTGATTCCTGGCTATTCTGTCCTTGCCTGCCTTTGCCAGCCTGCACAGGGCCCTGGTGCACAGCCAGCCTCCTTTAGGGGTGGGACACCAAGCGGGAGAGAAGAATCCCCTTTTCAGGGAGAAGCTTCCCAAAATGTTTCCATGAAGGAGACCAGTCCATCAATGACCTACATGTGTCTTTGACTCCAGCAGGGAGCCCTTTCCTAACGGCAGGAATTTACTGGTCCCTCATTTTTCCAGTTTCTTTGCCCAGTGCTGAGGGTGAGGGATCTGCTGGCCTGGCCTCCAGCTCCATTTGTTGCCCCCAGTCCAATCCAGGGAATCTGGGTCAGGGCACCTGGATCTGTTCAGTTCCACATCCATGTCTCCCTCAGAGCCTCAATGGAGGCTCCCATGGAGTCAACACTTCTCGTGCAGTGCAATTTATTCCAATTAAAATGATTGCCTACATTTGATCTCACGAATCCCAGCCCAAAAGCTCTGATGTTTTCTCCACCGGGATAATGGGGAGTGGGACATGCTGGGACACTCCACATTAGAGCTTCCCGTTGTCCCTGTCTCCTTTGCCTGTGGATTGTAGTGCTGGTAAAAAGGATTCTTTTATCTGCCTAAGGATTGACGAATGCATCTCTCAATAGTTCTCCACTGAAAAGACTGGAGCAGGAATTCATTTTAAATTGATAAGTGTTGAAAATACACCTAAAGATGAAGATTGAAAGAGGGAAATGCCGGAACAGGGAAGGAAAATGCCACGATTTTGAGGCTGTTCCATGTGAATGGGGGTGTTTGCAGGAGAACAGCAAAGAAACAGCTTGAGAATCTTTAAGTGTAGAGGTGAGAGTTTGTGGGCAGATGGAAAAGGGAGGGATAAGATCAGTCTAGGGTGAAGGTGAGAGGCAAGAACAGCTGGGAGACAGCAGGAATCCGGCCAGGATCCAGCTGGAAAACCCTGCTTGGGACTGGGATCCTTCTGAGCAGAAATGTGGGCAAAGAGGATTCCTGAAGGAGCAGAGTTGATAAAGAAATGAAAATGTTTTCCAGGGGTAATTTCCACAGCCTGGCCTTGCCAGGATGGGTCAGAGGATTGTGCTCCCACATCTCAGCCAATCCCAACCTTTCATGAGCCTGTGTTCCCCATCTTGGGCAGGACTGGGGTCCCCCCAGCTGTGGGGACAGTGCTGGGTGTGGGCACAGCTGGAAAAAGCCCCCAGATCCCAGCCCTGGGAGCAAGGGGATCACGGACACTTGGAGCAGAAGGCCCCAGCTCCATCTGCTCCCCTCCTGCCTCCGGACTGGAGCAGGGAGCACCAGGAATGAGGTAGAGCAATGATTGCCTGGGAAATGGAATAAGGCTCTTGCAAGGGAATCTAAACCCAGCAGGAGAAATTGAGTAATGTGTTGGCAAAGACTGAATTTGCTGTGGAACCTGTCATGGATTTTTGCAAATAGGAGCTTCTCCCTGTGGATATTCTCAGTCTCTGGTAACAGAGAGAAATGGATAATTTCTCCCCCTTATCCTAGGAAAGCTCAGAGAAAGAATTAAAACTATTATTATCTCATTCTCTGCACCTGCTGTTTATAGAAGGATGTTTTCTAGTAGGTGGTGTTCCTTTGACCAGTGGTGTGAGAAGTGCTGCTGAAGACCAATCAGGTTTTAGCTCCATGATGCTGTCTATAAGGAGTGTAATTTTCTACTAATAAAATGTTCTTTGCCTTCTGAAATCATGGAATCAACATGTCACCTTTTTTCATGTCCCCTATCTCATCAGTGACATCTCCCTGGGAAAAGTCTGGATCTCCCAGCTCCCAAGGGATGTCAGCAAGTCTGTGCTGGTCCCAGTCCCATCCTACCAGTGGAATGGCAGTGCCAGCTGCCCTCCTGCCTCCAGGAACTTTGGGAGGAACATCTTCCACGTCACCAGGGAACCAGAACACTTCTGCTTTAAGGGTCCAGAACTCATTCCTCATTTAATTCTCATCTCCATGATTCCACAAAGTGAAATGGAAATGAATTTTCTTTTCATTCCCCACACTGGAAAAAAAATTGATCAAGCAGACTATTCTGTTTTGATAAAAGAAAAAGTTGAATTCCAATTTTAGGGGGTTTTAAACTTTTTTTGAGAGAATTTAAAAGAAAATAGATGATGCAAAAAAGGATTTTGGAAAAAGAAACCCAAACATTCCCTTCTGAGAACACAAAAATGTTTTGACTTTCTTCAGTTTTAATTCACGTGAAGAATCAAATTATCCAATTAATGGGTTTGGCCTAAGAATGAGTTTTGAGTTGGATGAGGAATGATGGATCAGGGAGCTTGCAGCACCTGCCTTGGGAAAGCACACTTGGAAAGCTTTGCTTTGTCAACAGTGCAAAATGACTTGCAGGGGCTGGGTGATGGCTCTTAATAGAAACACATCTGGGGGATAATATCCAATGTGGAAAAGCTATTAAGGGATAACATGGAAATAGATCAAATAGATATAAACCAGCCCTGAGTGGAGCAAGGCTGGAAATTAGAAGATTTCTAACAATCCATGAAGTGAAATTCTCCCATGCTGTCCGAAATCCATTTGTCTCTATGGAGATGAGGAGAAGCAGACAGGAAGGAGGGCCTATAAATTATCTGAAGATGGAGCTGTTGATGAAAGGAGTTGTTTGATTGAGTGGGAATAATTCCGGAGCTGGAAGTGAAAGGCCTTGGCCAGGTGATTTATTGCTATTTCAGGATGCAGATTTGATCACTGCATTCCAAGTGCATTTCCCTGTGTTGTATTTATGGCACTTTAATCTTAAATTCTGGGTTTCTGCTGGACACTTGTGGGGTTTAGAACACCATGGTCACCCCTTGGTTCACAACTTAATTTCTGTTTAGGCCCTGTTAAGGCCTTGTCTGGGGCCTGTTTTAGCCTTTTTTGTGGCCACGAAGCCCAGCTCAGAGCAGGGCACAGCTCTGGTGGGGAAGCCTTTGGGATGAGAAGTGCTTGTACCAGAGTTGCTCACCTGGGATTGCAGAGATCCTCAGCTTTGGGGTTGGAGTTTCCCTGGTAGAGTCCAATACTGTTGGGATTTTTGTTGTAATTCCAGAGCATGAAATGATCCATTTCTTAAAGTCACTTCTGAGGAATTATCTAAAGGAATTCCCTGCTTTTTCAGGAATCCACGAGGCTGTGGATGTCATGGAAAGCTGGGAAGTTTATCAGAGGAGGATTTACTCTTCTCACGCAGGGCACTCTTGTGCGGTGATTGCTGGGCTCTGCCTTGGGATGAGAACTTCTACTGACCCCTGTATCCAGAACTAGGAGCATTTTAAGGGATCAGTTCTTGGATTCAGGTCTGGATCTTTGGTTTAAACCCCCTCATGCATTAGGCCATGGCCACGGAGCCCAGGTGGGGTCTGGTTGTGGGTGGCTCTGTGGAGTGTGCTCATGGCTGGGAGGGTCTGTGTCACTTGTGAGGGGGGACAGGTCACCCTACACACCCAAAAGGGACGTGGGTCTGCAGCACCCTCCTGAAACTAAAATATGAGCCCAGAAATGTGCTAGGAGAGATCTGACCTGCAAGAATTCCTCCCTGGGAATGGCTTTTGAGGACAATCTGGTGGAAGACCCTGCCCAGGATCCATCCATGTTCTCCTTGTCTGGCGTGGGAGCACAAAGCTGACTCCCAGACTCTGGCAGTGCCTCTCTGAGCTGACCTCAGGAGCAGCGAAATCCAGACTCTAACCAACCTGTGGTGGTTCTGCTTCCAGTCCTGCAGTCTGGCTTATCCTAGGAGTGACCTGGAGAGGGAGAGAAAGGCAGAATGTTCTCCCTGCTCAGAACAACTCTGTTTCCTCCCAAGTTCCCACAATCACAAAATCATTCAGGTTGGAAAAGACTTCCAAGGTCATCAACCAGCCTTGGACCAAATCCCACCATTCCCACTAAACCATGTCCTCAAATGCCGCATTTTTAGACACTTCCCAGGATGGTGACTCCACAGTGCCCTGGGCAGCCTGTGCCTATGCATGACCACACTTTCTGTGAAGAATTTTTTCCTGAACTTCCCCTGCTGCAGGATTCCCATCCAGGTAGTCTTGTCTCAATCCCAAAGTCTTCCCAGGAAGCAGATTTGGGATTCTCCAGGTGGCATTCCCTGTTTGCTGTGCTCATGGATCTCAAACTCTTGTCTAAGGGCCCCACAGGCAGCACCTAATCCAGGAGCAATGGATCAAAGGAGGTGGAGCTGTTATCCTTGGATTTCCCAGCCCTGTCCAGCACTCACATTTCCCTTCCCCATGCTGGGGGGTGAGGGAAAGTTGAGGAATGAAGGCTCAGAGGGTCCTTGTCTCTCACCCTCTGATCTGTTCTACCACATCCTGGCTAACCCAGAGCCACTCTAGATCCCTCCTGTGTGATCCAATACGGATTATCCACCCACTGCTTACAAGAAACATTTTTTTGGAGTGTAGGAAAGCAATCAAAACCAACTCCTGGCTCTCAGATTTGCACTGCTCCCATTTTCCAGTGGGAATCCACTCATTTCACAGCCTATCTCAGTAATGAGCTGAGTGAATTTATAGGGAAGAAAAACTTCCCAGGTTTCTAAATTATTCTTGGAATGATGTATTGTAAACCTGCCCCACCAAACCATTGGCTGAGTTGTTTTACATTTATGGCAAAGATGATTTAGACCTCAAGTGGGAAATAAAACCTGGAGACGTTAAGTTTATTATAGAAAAATCCATTAAGAAGCCATTTTTTCAGGAGGAGCAGTGGAGAAGGAGAACATGGAGCAGGGATGGTTGTTCCAAGTGTTGTGGAATACTTGCTACCATTCCCAGGAGCTGCAGTGCTGCCCTCTGAAGCTGAACTTGCTCTGGCAGTCCATTAGATGTCTGTCATTCCCGGAGCTGCCGAGATTTACCTGGGAATTCGTTGTATCCGTGGTTTCGAGGCTTTGCCAGAATCAATAATTCCGGGCTGGCCAAACAGCTCTGACAGGACGCGGTGGGCAGGTGCCACATTGATTATTTGAGCAGCTACAAAAGAAGTCTCTTCCTATTAAAAAAAAAAAAAAAAAGACAAAAGGGGAAAAGACACACATAAATTCAACTGCAAATGGGGATTTTTTGAGGAAAATATAAGCCAGTTTTTTGGGGCTGTGTATCCTGCAATGCTGGTGTTGGAATGAGCTTCGGGCTGTTGCCTCATGGTCCTGGAAGCATCAACCTCCCAGGTGGGGAGGAGCCCGAGCCCATCTTGCATTCCGGGGGTTCCCAGGCACAGAGCAGGACAGGCAGGTGCAGCTCCAGCTCTGGGATCAGCATTCCCACAGTGTTTGAGAGGGGAGCTCCACCAGGATCACGTTTCCATGGAGCATCAGCTCATTCCACACACACAAAAATGGGTTTAGACAAACCCCCGAGTTCCCTTCAACACCCATTTGAAACGGATTTTTTAACGAGCCTTTTCTGCATCATTCTATCATCCCAAATTGCCGTGGCTTTCCTTTTCCCAGCTCTCCCAATCCATCCTTTTGTCTGCCTGCTGAGCCCAGAGCCATTTTCTCCTCATGGAATCTTTTTGCAGAGGACATAAAACATGCAGCTCTCATTTCTCTGTGTTCTATACGCAGTATACTCAGCCCTCTTACTCTTCCTTTTTGATGGTTTGTTTTGGTTTTGGTTTTCTGTTTGTTTGTTTTCGGGGTGTGGTGGTATTTTTTTTTTGTTGGTGGTGTTTTTTTTTTTTTTTTGTTTTTATTTTTTTTCCCTCCCTCAAGAAAAAATCCAAGTGGAGAGGGGCTGTTTTTCCTTCCTGGATCGGGAAAACAAACAAGGACCCAGCAACTCCCAGGTCCCACATCGTGGCTGCCTTGAAGTGACTCGAAACTGCTCCTTTCAAAGCAGATTTTTGCAAGTGCTTCCATTGAGGATAAAAGTCACTCCGGAGCTTTAGGGACACCACTCAAAGGTGGTTTACTCCATAAATTAACTCCACTTCCCTGTGGCAGAGGCAGCAAATAGAAAAAGGGAAACTGGGCTCTGTAAAGCCCAACCTGGGATCTCTTGGAAGGGTTCATTACGTGGTGGGTGATAATTGATATCACTGAGCACTTCAAACATCTCTGGCCATGCCCATCCAGCCGTGGGAAGCAGCGATTCCGCCGTTGCCATGGCAACAGGAATGTTCCTGGAATGTGGGAGCTGGGGCTGTGCCTCAGTTTTGCAGCCATGGCTCAACCTGCCCTGGCTGTGTGAGTGCCCCAAACTGTGTCAGAAACAACAAAAAACTCCTGTTCGACTCTCCAGCAAGGCTGGGAGCATTTCAGTGCCTCAGGAGAGCACTTCCCTCCCTCATTCTGCTTCTGGCTGGGAGATTTTTCCTCCTCAGGGCTCTCCCGTGATCTTCCAGAGCCCCTTCCTGCTGTCCCTGGGGAGGGGCTGCTCTCTCAGCTTGCACTCCAAGGGTTCTGTGGGAATTCTGGGCTGCAGTGATGTCTGCAAAGAGCACTGCAGTTTATCTACATACTTTCTTCCTAATTAATGGCAAGAACGCCTGGTAGAGCTGGAAATGTTGGCAATTGGCATCCCTTCCCTTCCCTTCCCTTCCCTTCCCTTCCCTTCCCTTCCCTTCCCTTCCCGGAACTTCCCTTCCCTTTTCTCTCTCTCTCTGTCTCTCTCCCTTTCTTTCCACATCTATGTGTGAAGCTGTACCAGACCTCCATTTTCCAGCTGTTTGGAGACTTATTCCAATTTCCTGCCTGAATTTATCTCTGGTCACTTTGTAGCCACCTATCCTTGTGATAATATTGCTTTTAGCTTAAATGCCTCTTTCCCTCCTTGGAGATTTCTCCAGTGGATTTATAGGGAGCAATATCCCTCCAAGCCTGGCTGGATTTTAAAAAAAGCCACCCCAAACTCTCACTGTTCCTCATCCAGAACCCATTACTTCCTCATTGCTCATCATTCAAGGAACACCTGCTGGAATTTTAGCCCTTCTTGGACAGGATGGATTGGAAAATCCCAGGGAGAGGCAGAGAGAGAGAAAGTCTGTCCCTGCTCTGCTGGGAATTCTCTCCTGTTTCATTCTGGGGCTCAATGAAATATTGGTTCCATGTGGGATTCAAGATCCATTTCCTCAGTTTTCCCAGCTAATGAGCACCAGGAAGCACAGTTTGTAGGTGTTGTGTTGGTGTTCTCAAAGGCCTCCCACACCTTCCAGGGTGACACTGGGGGAAATGGGATCATTCGGTCACTCTCTGCTCAGAGCACCTGGAAAAGTGCAGCAGAGGAGCAACAGTTTTCCAGCACATTCCGTTGTGATTTCCTCCCCTCCCTCCCTCCCTCCCCTCCTGCTGCTCTGGATCTTTTCCTGGCTCAGAGGATGTCAGGATGCAGAGAAGGGACACCACATTTATCCCCCCGGATTGCCATGCCCGTTCAGAAGGGAAAACACCCAGTGGGAAAATCCTCATTCCTTTGGGATGGGTCACCAGAGCCTGAGCTCCCCCCAACAGGGGATCACAGAATCCTGGAATATCCTGAGCTGGAAGGCTCCCCCAGGGATCACCCAGCCCCACTCCTGTCCCTGCCCAGACCCCCCAACAGCCCCACCCTGTCCATCCCTGGCAGCGCTGTCCAAACGCTCCTGGAGCTCTGGCAGCCTCGGGGCCGTGCCCATTCCCTGGGGAGCCTGGGCAGTGCCAGCACCTCTGGGGGAGGAACCTTTCCCTGAGCTCCAGCCTGAGCCTGCCCTGGCCCAGCTCCAGGCATTCCCTGGCTCCTGTCCCTGTCCCAGAGGATGGAATGACATTTTCCAATTGCAAGTCTTGCCCCTAGGGTCCAAGGGTCTAATTCTTGCAGGGACAGAGGATTTTCCCATATGGAATAGCACACTGGGCTCATACCTGCCTGGCCTCCTCGCTTATTCTTCCTTTGTTTTCTCACTGGAGTTTTCTTTTCCCTGAGCTCATTGCTCCCCATTTATCTTTCTGAATTTTCTCTTACTCATTTTGTAACGTTAATCTTTATTTAGGGAAGTCAGATTTGAATCCCAGCCCTGCTCTCTGAGCTCCTTCCAGCTCAGTTTGGAGATTTTAAGCACATCTCCAGCCCATCATTTGTGCCATTAATAAACCCTGAGCAGATCCTGCCCTGCAGGGCTCCCCTGCCCCGACAGAGCCATGTTTCTGCTTCTGTTTGTCTCCTGCACACGGAGCTTCCCTGATTTTGTTTATTCCCATTGTCAGGTCATGTTCCCCTCTGGCCTCTGTGTTTATGGACAGGTTTTATTGAGTGTTCAGCCCGAGCAGGGACAGAACAGCCCTGCCAGAGCCTACATCAGGCAGCTGAATAAATCACAGGGTTGGGCAGCAATCTGTGTCCTCCGAGCTGGACCGGGAGGAGCCGTGGGTGCAGCAGAGGAGAAGGAGCAGCTGCTGAGCTGCCTTGTCTGCTGCACGGGCTGCCTGGTGGCACTGGGATTGTCACCAGCTTTTGTGGGGGAACGTGCAGCTGGATCTGAGGGCCTGTCCCACAGAAATGGCATCACAAAGGAGGATTTTGGTTTTCCTCACAGCTCCTCTGCAGAGATCCCTGCTGCACACAGTGCCAAGGTGGCTAAGGGATTCCTAAAACAGTGGCAGTGGCAAGGGTCCTAAAAGCTCATCCCATTCCACCCCATGGGCAGGGACACCTTCCACTATCCCACAGTGCTCCAGCCCCATCCAACCTCGCCTTGGACACTGCCAGGGATCCAGGGGCAGCCACAGCTTCTCTGGGCACCCTGTGCCAGGGCCTGCCCACCTTCTTCTTAACATCCCATCTAAATCTCTTTTAGTTTAAAACCATTCCCATTTGTCCTATCACTCTCTGACCATGGAAAAATCGCTCTTCCTCATTTTCATCAGCCCCTGTTAAGTACTGGAAGGCCATAGAACCATAATTCCCAATGGTTTGGGTTGTTAGAGACCTTAAAGCTCATCTGGTTCCAACCCTGCCATGGGCAGGGACACTGTCCCTTGTTCAGCTCAAAGCCCCATCCAACCTGGCCACAGGGACGTGTCCCTGGAGTTTTTCCATCTCCAGGCTGAACAATCCCAGCCCTCTCAGCCCAGCTGAAGTGCTCCCAGCTCCATAACACCGGTCTAGTCTGGCCCAATGGACAAAATCAGGAGCAGGAGGAAACAAGAGGGCAGAAGCAGTGTAGGGAACTTTTCTGAGCAGGAGCAGCTCAGGATCTGTGCCCTCCTTATGAAATCAGAACCCTCTGCACTTCCCCTTGCCTTCAGCAAGGGAATCCCCCAGATCCCTCAAAAATTTCCCAGTTCTCGTACTTCCTGGCCCCTGGAAAACACTCTGCAGGCACCATCCATGGATCTGATAATGGGGGGATGTTTGAATGGCCCAGCAGTGGGGGTGGATTTGCCTCTCCAAAGGCTCCCGTTCCCCTCAGGACAGGAGCACTGGGGCTGCTCCCAGTGAGAGCAGGCTGCTGGCAGGTGTACTGGAGTGCCAGCAGCATGTTGAATTCCCAATGNCTGCCCTGTCCCCAAAGGTCTGGGCTGCTGCTCTGGCTCCAGCCCCAGCCCCTGCTGCTGCTTTGGTGGGAAACGAGGAGGTGCCTCAGCCCCCCTGTGGGGAGGGAATGAGGGGGGAATGGCTTCCTCTTCCCTGCTGGCAGAGCTCTGCTCCCCCAGCACAGGCTGTCCTTCTGTTAATGATGACACTGGGAGGGGTCTGTGAGTCCCTGGTGGGGACAGTCCTGGGGAAGGTGCTGGATTATCCCATGGTGGTGGCTGTGGGGAGGGGACAGAGGAGGGGAAGGCTGTTTTTGGCTGGGGTTCCCTTCCAGCTCCAGAGCAGCAAACACCAGTGTTTGAATTCCAGCTGTCTCCAGGGAATTGCCAGCTGTGTCCATGGACACAGGCTGGAAATCCTGGAAGAGCTGCTGCAGATGATGCCTGGGATGAGCCTTGTCCAGAGCAGCTCTTACCAGCGTGCAGAGAGCTCTTATCAGTGCCCTCCTGAACTGCAGCAGGAGGAGGAAGGCTGATGTGCAACCATTAAAAATGGGAGCTGGAAATTCTTCAGTCACCCTCCATCCAGGGAAAAAGGGCTAAAACAGGCTCTGTGTGAAATCCAGAGCAAGCTTCAGGATACACAAACTGCGCCAGCAGTGACAGCAGCAAGGGTTTGTCCCAAATGCTTGCCCACCCCTTCCTCCCCTTTCCAGCGCTCCAAATGTCCAGTTATCCCTCAGCTGTGTGTGGATCAGGCTGTGAATGAGATCCAAGACATGAAAGAAACTCCCTGAAACAGTGAGGCTGATTTGCAGCCAGCCCTGCTGCCTTTTTGGGGGACAGTGACTCTGTGCAGGGCTGGGAGGAGGATCTGGGGCAGCCAGGCCTGGATACGGCTTAAGACAGGATTTAATTCACAGCAAAACTTTTTGTGTCCGGTTTGGCACCTGAAATCCCTCTGTGATCAGCACAGCTCAGCCCTGGCAGCTCCAGCCTGCAGCAGAACTCCCCAAACTCACACAGAGCCAGGCTTAACCTGGCCACTCTCCAGCCCCAGCTCTGAAACTGCCCCAGCTCCGCCCTGAGCCCCAGCAAGGGCCTGTGCAAACGTGTGGACTGCCATGGAATCACAGAATCAATTAGGCTGGAAAAGGCCTTGAAGATCATCTCCTCTAAGCCTATGATGGCCTAGATTCAATCTTTAATTTCTGTGTGACCCAGCCCTGTCACCAAATGTCTGCAGGCCCAAATCAGGCTGTAAGCCCAGGTTTGAGCTGAGTCTGGAGCATGACTGCAGTGAAACTCAGCCCTTGCTGGGCTTCCACCTCTCTTGGAGCCTGAGGTGTTGAGCCTAATTTTGAGGTGCTGAGCCCACAGCAACCCCATATGAGCACCAAATGTGGTTTGTTTTTAACCCTGAAGTCCAGGAAAATCCACTCCACCCCTAAATCCCCAGACTTAGCCAAGCCATGAACCTGTTTTGGCTTTTTTTTCCCCCCCTGCTTTTTCTGGTGTCTCAACAGCAGCACTGCACTGAGCTGAACACTCAAAACTGAGATTGGATCTGAAAATCTGGTGCTTCTCCCTCCTAAATTTCAGCTGTGTTGCTCCTTCATTCAAACAACCAAAAATTCCAACATCCCACCATAAAATCTCAGTGCCAAACCTGGCCTAGAGGGAGATTTACCTGTCTGTGGTGGGGTTTGGAATGAGAGGAGCTTTCAGGCACCTTCCAACCCAAAGCATTCCATGATTCTGTGATCCTGTGAATGGTCTGGAGCCCAATCCAGTGTCCTTCATGCCTCGGACCAGGGCTGGGATTGATCTGCTGCCGTCTGTGTGGCAGTGGTGTCACATAGATCAGTGCCAGCGGCTGCAGGCTGGGGGGTTTGCTGTGTCAGGAATACTTCATCACCTTTTCATTCATTAAATGTGTTTGTCATCCATCTCTGTTAGAGGCTGCCACCGCTGCTGTTTGCTCTGCCCCGTGTCAGGGTGTTGTAAATTTATACAATAACCACAAGCAAATCCCATTTGTCTTCTCTGGGACATAGGAAATGTGCTCGAGGAGAGGAGGTGCTCTGCTCCATGTGTGCCCCACTCACAGTTCCACCCCGATCTCCCCTGCACAGCTCCAACCCCATCCATGCACTTCCCAGGCTTCTCCCAGTGCTTGTCCCAGTCTTTCAGCCTCATCCCTCAATTCCAGACCCTCCTGGAATCTCTACATCCCCTTCATGCAGCTCCTCACAGCAGCCACCCCTGTGACCTCCCTGCTCCCAAAACCTGGCCACACCAACCCAAAACGCAAATTAAAATCCCACTAGATAAAGGGTTCCTTTTATTAACAGGAATTGCTGTATCTGCAGTCCAACTCCTTTCTTTATAATTGTTGCCTATTTGACATAAGGAAAAGCCTCCGATATCAAACCCAGCCAGCTCAAGCTTTAAAACTGGTTTTTAACACATTCAGTCCTCCAAGGTCTCCTTTTAATCCAGCCTCATCCTCCTCCTGTGCAGGTACTCCTGGGAGACCTCCCAAGTGAGATGGACTTGGACAACAAAGCCTGGAACGGTTTGAAAAATAAACAAAGCCTCAACATCCATTTAAATCTTTCATATAAATGGGAGCCCCTCCACAAAAGTGGGTAAGGGTGGTGACAAGGAATGGGTGATCCTTTGGGATAAATCCTATTACTTTTAAGGAATCCTGTTACTTTTAAGGCATTAGTAGGCAAATGTGACTCATTTTGGCTGGAGAGAAAAAGAAGGCAGCTGTGCAGGCAAAAGGGGGTGACAAAGGCACGAAGGAGGGAGAGAGGGAGAGAAAGAGGGAGGGAGGGAGGGAGGGAGGGAGGGAGGGAGGGAGGGAGGGAGGGAGGGAGGGAGGGAGGGAGGGAGGGAGGGAGGGAGGGAGGGAGGGAGGGAGGGAGGGAGGGAGGGAGGGAGGGAGGGAGGGAGGGAGGGAGGGAGGGAGGGAGGGAGGGAGGGAGGGAGGGAGGGAGGAACTCAGTCCCCACACCGCTCCTTTCCTCACCATCCCTGCCTGGGAATGCTGCTGGCAGGAAGGTGGAACAGAAAAGGGCTGTTCCTGCAGGTGGGGGTGGAGCAACACTGCCCAGATGTGCAGGAGGGCACAGCTGGGTCCCTTTTAGATCTTCTTTTATCTCCTTTACCTTCACAGCAGGATGGAGAGAATTAATCTTGGGAGGGATGGAGTAAATGATCCTAATGCTGATGTCTTGGTGAAAGTGGCCAGGGATGATTCTGCTTGTGACAGAGCAGCTTTGGTGGCACTTTGGTTCTTCTCACCTCCCTTTCCTCAAGAAGACTGATTTAGGAAAAGCTCCAGCAAACCTTTGGAATGCTGCAGGCTTGGGAAAGAGTGGCTTGAGAGCTGCTCAGCAGAAAGGGACCTGTGGGGGCTGGTGACAGTGGCTGGACATGAGCCCAGGTGTGCCCAGGTGGCCAAGAGGCCAAGGGCACCTGGGCTGTGCCAGCCCTGGGGTGGCAGGAGGAGCAAGGCAGNAAGCACCAAAATGATGGCAAAGCACCAAAGAATTCAGTTCCTCCAGAACTCCCAGTTCTGGGATGTGGAGCTCCCTCAGAGCTGGGAGCTGTAGGTGTGGGGAGACCAGTTAGCCCTGATTTCCATGGCCATGGCAACAGAAAATCCCATCCCAGTGCAGCTGCTGGGATCCCCCAGCTCTCCAGCATGGCAGGGCAGAGGCTCAGTGGTGCTTGTGCTTCCCAGCTCCAGTTCCTGCCTGCTCATCTATGTTGGATAAATACTTGAAGCCAAAGGGCTGAGTGCTCCAGTGCCAGTTTCTGTTGCTCCCTGAACCCTTAATGGCCACTTAAGTGGTTTATGGGCACCTGCAGGGCTCTGACAGGAGCTGCTGTGAGCAGGGAGTTCTGGCACCTTTGCTGCTCTGCTGCCCACTCAGATGTGACTCCTTCATTGCTGACACAAACGAGCCCCACAGGGAGGCTTTTCCTGCATTAAATGTCGGCTCATTCCACCTGAGCTCCAGGACCAGCAGTGTGCTCAGGCAAGGAGGGCTGGAGGAGGCTGGGATGTGACCCTGGTGTGAGTCAGGCACAGGGAAGAGCAGATGGAGCAACAGCTCCAAATCTGAAATGCCTCTGATTTGGCTCCATTGGATTTTATGGGAATAGAAAATAATTTCCAGACAATTACAGAAAGCATTTCCATCTTCTGAGCCTCAGGCTAGGAGAGGTCAGAGAACCATAAAATCTCCTGAGCTGGAAGGGACCCACAGGATCATCCAGCCCAGCTCCTGTCCCTGCCCAGACCCCCCAACAACCCCACCCTGTGCATCCCTGGCAGCGCTGTCCAAACGCTCCTGGAGCTCTGGCAGCCTCGGGGCCGTGCCCCTTCCCTGGGGAGCCTGGGCAGTGCCAGCACCCTCTGGGGGAAGAACCTTTCCCAGATCTCCAGCCTGAGCCTGCCCTGGCCCAGCTCCAGCCATTCCCTGGCTCCTGTCCCGGTCCCAGAGCAGAGATTGGAGCTGCTCTCGGGAGGAGCTGCAGATCCTGATTGAAGGATGGCCCCTGACCTCCCTGTCCTAAAAAAAAATGCAAATCATGGAACTGTCTGATGGTTTTTATTGGAAGGGACCTTAAAGATCCTCAAATGCAGAACGGAGGTTTTTGGAAGCCGAGGGGAGCAGGAAATTCTCCTTCACATTCCAGCTCTCCCAGGCTCTCACTCAGCCCAGCCTTCATTTTAACTCCCATCTTTCCCATCCTCTTCTCCCTTTGGTCCAGAACAAACTGTGGAGTTTCACATTTTGCTCTTGGATGGTAGAACATCCAGAAGATCTGATTGGAAAGACTTTTCCATGGATGCTAGCACCACAGCCAGGCTGCTGTTCCTTCCAGCAGCATTCCAGCAGCACCTGGAGCCTTCACAAAGCAGTGCAGAGCAGGAAAAGGAGATCTCAGTGCAAACCCCTGTTCCCTTTTCCCTGTTTCTCTTGTCAGGTTTGCCAAGATCCAGTCTAGGGACGTGAACGGAGCAATTCCTGTTGTTAAAATCATTGGCATAGAGGGAATCTCTCCCTGCAGATGTTCCTATTGCCCTGTGGGGACTGGGACCTGCAACAGAGCTGGAGTTGCAGCAGATCTCCTCCCTGGCAGCCAGGGGATGTCCAGCCTGTCCCCAGGAACACTCCCTGATGTGCTCCATGACCTGCTCATTGATCCCAGGCTGTCTGCTCCCCCTCACTGACTTCCATCTCCCTGAACATTTGGCTTCTCCCATGTCCAGCCCTGCCAATATCAATGACACCCAAGTGACAAAATCAAATAGAAATTATTAATTTCAAGCTCTGCTGGTAGAAGGAAAAGAAAATCAATGCTTGGCAAATGGAATGAGGAGAAACTGGAAGAAAAGCCCAGCTCTCTACTGGCTTCACTTGGCTATGACAAGTGACAAAGGCAGGGGACTGCAAATAAAGGGCAGGAGGGTGTTGCTGGTTCAGCCACTGGGTTTCAGAGGTAGACTTCTGCATTTTAATGGAAAATAATTCACCTTTTTGCTTAAACAGCTCTTGCCATTCACGAAGGAGTGGGAGAGGAGTTGCTGCTCCAGCACCATGCCCCTGGTTTTGTTTGGAGCCAGGTGTGGAAGCCCTGCAGGAGCAGATGGGAGGGCCCAGGGCCCAAGAGGAATTTTCCTGGTGTTCTCCCTTGGGTGGGCATCCCAGAGACCCCCAGGGCTGAAACCCAGGGGGACCCAGCAGCTGCAGCAACACATGAGAGGGTCCCAGCAAAGCCAAGAGAAGCAGAAGAGAAAGCACCTGGAATACAAAGGTGTTCTCCAACTAAAGCCAGGGTTTGGTCCTGCACTGCAATATTTGGTTCTGGGCAGGGCCAGGAATTGGACTGGATGATCCTGGTGAATCCTTTCCAACCCAGATGTTCTCTGATCCTGGGATTTGAAGAAACTTGTGGAATTTACAATAACACCAATGGTCCAAGAGGGTGTTGGGCATTGGACATGGATCCAGAGCCAAATTTCCAGGGCACAGCTCCTGCCTAGAGACCCAAAACAGGGGTAGATGTTTGAAAGGGCCTTGGCCTTGTGGCTGTTGTTGTAAAATAAATTTTTAAAGGCTCTGGGTCCTGGGCTACACAAATGTGACCAAGGGCTAGAAAAACTCCCCTGAAAGAGGCTGGAGAGGATTAGAAATGACTCCTCGGGTGAGCAGAAGAATAACAAAAGGTGTTTTAACTGTCTGTAAAAGAGACAGGTACAGATAAGTCCTTTCTTGCGCCTGACACAGGCAGCAGCAGATTTTTCAATTAAACTGAGAGGTGGCAAATCCAAAATTGATGAAATGACATTTTCTTTTGCACAGTAAGACAGAACTCAGCCTCACCAATGAGACAGATCCACAAAACAGACACCTGCTCCCAAAATGGCTCTTCCAGGCTTGTCTGAGGGACAGGGAGGGGAAAAGGGCCCTTTCAGGGAGCAAATCCATTTGCCCAAATCCAAATATTCATTTGTGGGATGGGGGAAAGAGCCCTTTCAGGGAGCAAATCCATCTGCCCAAATCTAAATATTCATTTGTGGGATGGGTAACTCCCTGTCATGCTCTGCTGATGAGATCCTCACTGACAATGAGCCAGCCCAGGAAAAATTTGGCTTAGTCAGGTGAGCTGTTTGCTTGGAGTATTAAACTGCAGAATTTGTTTCCACAAGAGGTTATGGAAGGCAAAAGATAAACTGCATTCAAAATCTGGAATAAATAAAAAAAAAATCAGAATAGCCCCAGTTATCACAGCTGGTGTAAAGAGCATTTTGGACTGGATATAAAATTGCTTGCTCCAAGGTTTAAATCCATTTGAAACTCTCAGGATTAGGATTAAGATCTTCACATGGGCCATTTTATTTCCTATCTACCTGCTGGGGATCACAGGTTGGCTACTCAGCTGGATGGACATGACGCTACTTTAGACTGTCAATATTTTCAGCTGCACAAAGTCTCCCAAGGTTTCTTGAAAATCTGGCAGCTTGAGCTGAATCACAAGCAGTGGGAAATCAGAATTTTCATGGAATAGTCCTGTTTGGAATGGAGTACAGCAGAATAGAGCAGAATGGGAGAGAGCAGAACTGGAAAAAATCCAAACAGATGTGGAAAGGTTTTAAAAAGCAAATAAAAAAGGATGTTTTGAATACAAACTCAAGTGTAGGGCATGGCAAACCTCAGGCAGGGAGGTCATCGATGTTATTGGTATCACAGTTGTTTCTTTGGGAAAACAGCAGAGTTTCTGTGGGATCAAATTATGGGTTAGACTGTGTAACCTGTGTGCAGCTGGGAGCTTTATGGATATCCTGAGGGAATAAATGCACCAGTCAGCATGGAATGCACCCCCAGCCCATCTGTCAGAGGCAGGAGAGCAGAGGAGATGCAGCACAGGGACTGGTGGGGAGGGGGTGGGGGGGTTTAGACACCAGCTGCCACTGCTGTGACAGATTTGGGGGGTCTGGGCTGAGCTGCAGGGAGGTTCAGAGCCTGTGAATGAACTGGTTTTGTTTTTTGAGCTGGAAGTGTGGTGATTTGTTTTTAAAAAAAGAGTGAAGCAGCTCTATGCTGCTGAGGAGAAGGATTGTTTGTGCACCAGGTGCCTCCAGAGCAGTGGGAAGATCAGCCAAAATCTGGGTTTGGAGGAGAGTTTTGGCCACTGGGTGATGCTGAGGAACAGCTTCATCACTTCCTCACTAATTAGGAACTACCCCATTCCAGATGTGCTGAACAGACACAGCAGAGGTGCTGCCCTCCCTCTGGGGGAGCAGAGCAGGTGTGAACATCAGCCTGGCTGATCTGGGCTCACCCCAAGCCAGTCTGACTTAGTCCATCACTGCAGCTGGAGCAGGATGTGGGAGAAAACCCAGATTGCTGAGAATTCCCATTGTCCAAATGCTCCAGGTGGGAATCCAGTGGCACGTTCCACAGGAGAGGAGGTGCCCGGGAGCTCTCAATTCCATTTTCAGGCAGGTGTTGCTCCCAATCCATCCCAACTCCTGAGTGGAAATCCTGTAAGTGAAATTAGAGTTGGCTGGTGAGTTATAACCTTCCTAAAGCATGGACCAGGCATGTGGAATCTTGTTCTTAAACAGCAGCAATCCCACATTTAATCAGAAAAGGACATAAGTATCCACATGCCCAGGGCATAAATAAAGAGCTGTGGCAGGCACTGATTTGGGGGGATTGGATACAGGGACTGGAGGCTGGAAAAGCACAGGGAGGGCGCTGGGAGGAGTTCAAAGCCCTGCTCACAGAAAATCCAACTGCTCCAACAAAAAACCTGCTTAGAAAAGTCCAAATTCCTATTCAGCCTCAGCCTGATCCCTGGAGATAGAGGGAATTGGACACAGATCCCAAGATGATGGAATAACCCCAAAGGCTGAGGTCTGTCCAAGGTTTCTAACTGAGGAATGTCTGATATGGTGGAAGGTTCAGGGGCCATCTGTTCTCCCTGGCTGGGAAAAACCTTATCTTGCAGCAGAAATTGAGTTGATGATGGATCATGTGGCACTGGAAGCAACAGAAATCCATGGATACAGGTAGGAAAATGTGACATGGAGTTGTAAATCCATGTCTGGAAAAGCAGCAAAACTGGGCTTGGCAGCCTGGGGAAGAACCCTGGGAACACCAGGATGTATATAAGGGAGAAGCTGGAAGAACTGAGCACTTCTTCTGTTCCAGAGAACTGGTTTAACAACAGGAGTGGAGCTGAAGAAAGGAATTTTGGGGAATGAACAGGACTTTGCTGAAGAAAGGAATTTTGGGGAATGAATGGGCAATGGAGATCCAGCAATAAGGGCTTGGACACATCCCAAACTTGGGAATGATGCACCTTCCTCCTTGTTGGGGTCTGTTATTTATTCCTTGAGCCCCGAGAGCTTCCAGGCAGCCCTTGGCTGTCCCAGGGGTGCCCTCTCCCCTTTTTCCTTGGGTTGCAGCTCAAGGAAAGCAATCATAACATTCCAAATGGGCCTACGGAATAGCTGGGCCTGAAGCTTCACCTGTGAAGTGCTGGGGCAAAAGGAGCCACTTTCCCCCTGGAAGCCTCATCCCACAGGGCAGGCCAGCTTTTGGGTTCTCCAGGAATTCATTACTGACGCCCTTGGAATGCTTTTAAGCCTTTGCCACAGGGCTGAGGAGCAATGGGGTTCTCCTGGCCCTTCCCAGCCATCAGAAATCTTGTTTTGGTGCCAGGGAATTCTGTTTGGCACCCTGGTTGCTCTGTAGACCTGGGACATGTTGGATGTGCTCTGCTCCTGCTTTTCCTGACAGCAGCTCCTGTGCAATGCTGACAATCCAGAACTCAATCCCAGCACTGAGCAGGAGAGGAGGGACCTGGGATCAGGGCCCCAGAGGGTTCCCAATCCCTCTCTGCTCCCAGGCTTCCCCCTTGGCGCCGTTGTTGTGTCAAGAGCAGGAGGGAAGGATTTGCTGGGCCTTATCTCTGCTCAGACGCTCCTGATAACTCCCTAATCCCCCCGGATAAGAGCCCTGCGAGCAGATTGGCAGCCTTTAGCATGAAATGTGTGTAGGGATTTGTGTGGCTCTTACAAACAGTGAAATAATTTTGCTGTGGGAGCCCCAAACTTGGTGTCACTACAGCAATTAGCTCCAAGACTGGGCTGACTTCAAACAGCATTGGCCACATGAGCAGGAAAAGTGCCACAATAAATTCAAAATAAGATCAGATGAACCAGACTTAATGAAACGTTGTTTACATCACTTCAAATGAGAGAAATCGAGTTAAATAATATGGGGTTTTGGTTTTTTTTCTATCCCAGTTGTTGCTTTGGCTGAAATTTGGTGGTGGTGGTGAGGATGAGGATGAGGAGGAGAACAAAGAGGCTCTGGAAAAACCTCCAGGTTTTGGGGAATCAATGTCTGACACAGATGTTGGACATGAATTTTTGTGAGGGCCAGTTGGGGATTACTGTTGTGCCCGACGGTGAATCAGGACTCTTTGACTCCAATATCAGAAGGCTTATATGATTTATTAAAATGACTCCATTGATCAGAAGGAATTTGGGCTATATGTGCCCTGTACAGAGCTAACATGCTTTTCGTCTTCATGCTCTGTACAAAAACTGCCCAAATGCTTAGAATTCCAAGATAAGAATTGTCCATCTCATTGGTCAAGAAAAGGAAGGCTCCCGTCCCCCATGTGGGAGCCAGGGCAGCCAAACATCACCTGTCCTTGAAACACACACAGCTCAGAGATATGTTTATCAAATTCTGTGCTTAGAAGTGAGCTTTCCCATGGAAGGAAAAATTCAGCAAGTTTGCACCCAAGAAACTTATAAAATATCATAACTACAGGAGGTCTGATGGCTCGACCTGGACGCTGCAACCTTCCAGAGAGAGGTCCCGCAGGGGACAACTTTCTGGGGTTCTCAGGCAGTCCTGGAGGCGCTGGGTAACCTCGGCAAGGCTCGGGCAGCCGTGGCTGCTAGCAATCAGCTCTTAGCAGTGATTTCAAGCTCTGGGTGATTCAGCTCTGCCTTGCGACCTATTCCCAGGCCAACACAGGGACAAAGAGACAGGAGCTTCGTGTGGCAGTTCCGCAGGATGAGGCTTTATTCCAGGAACGCTGCAAAGGAGGCCAGGGACGGACAGCTCCCTCTCGAACAGGGCAGAAACTGGGGTTTTTATGGGGAAAAGTGGGGGTGGTACAAAGGGGCAAAACCCAATGGGTTACAAGGAATCTGCATGGGACCCCAAAGCATGCTGGGCTGTCACCATGACCAAGGAGGATTTCCCAATCCAGGAGCATTGAGATGATCTTATCACAGCCCATTCAAGGGACATCTCTCCAGGGGAGGGGTTTTGTGTGCCTGTTTCCACAATGAATAATCCCTAAGAAGTGGTAGCTCTGGTTATAGGGGATTCATCCTCAAAGGGCTTTCAGGGCTGAACAATATCCCAGAATGATTTGTGTTGGAAAGGACCTTAAAGCTCCTCATGTGCCATCCCCTGCTATGGGAAGGGACACCTTCCAGTATCCCAGGGTGCTCCAAGCCGTGTCCAACCTGGCCTTGGGCACAACGTCCCCTTTGCCCCTGCAGCCAGAAATCCTCTGGCTCACTGAAGCTCCTTGAGGGAGGTTTTATCTCTTATCTGCTATGACCATGGCTACTCTTTGGGTTACTTTTATGCAGTTGGGTTTTTAATTTCTTTGGGGGTTTTAGTTTAGTTTGATTTAATTTGATTGGCCCAGTTCCTTGGGTATCATAGTTTGAGCTGTCTCTGACTCCATTCTGCCTTTTAGTTCCCAGGAGCAGTCCACTCACTAAAACTTCATTTCTTTGCCTGACAAACACCCCAGAGATGCTTCTTTCCCACCTGGAAAGGCACTGGAGGTTTTTAATGCAATTAAACCCATTCAGCACCTGTAGAGAGCATCAGGGGTTGGAATGAAAAGAGCTTTGTTCAACTCTACTTTCCTCTTACAGGCAATTAGGTGATTTTATGGGACCTAAAATAGGATTTAAAGGTAAGCAAAGAAAGCTAAATATGTCCAAGACCTCACTGACCTAAGCCCGTGGCTCCTAAAAGACATGGTTCAAAGAGCCAATGATGGAGCAAAAAAAAAGCAGCTAGTCAGGAAATCTTCATGGAATCATTAAGGTAGGAAAAGCCTTCTAAGATCAATCAAACAATTAATCCAGCACTGCCAGGTCCACTCCTAACCACATCCCCAACACCACTCTAAATATTTTTTTACCACTTCCAGGGATGGCAGTTCCACCTGGACAGCCTGTTCTGAATGGCAGCAGGATATTCTTCATGGCAGAAGCTTCCCTATGGATTTCCTCTGAAGTCTAGTCCTGGTGCAGCTGCTTCCAGTTTGGAGCCCAGAAACATCATCTTCCTCCAAAAGAGCTTTGTCTGAGAGGGGAGGAGCCTTTGCAAATGGTCCTGGGGGCAGTTTTGGGTGCCAAAAACTTAGAAAGAGATAAAGCTGTTGGAGAGAGACCAAAGGAGGGACAGGAAGAGGGTGGAGGGTCTGGAGGAGCTCTATGAGGAGCAGCTGAGGGCACCTGGAATGTTCAGCCTGGAGGAGACTGAACTCAGAGCTCACCAGAGGCTGCAGCTCCTCCCGAGGGCAGCTCCAATCTCTGCTCTGGGACAGGGACAGGAGCCAGGGAATGGCTGGGGCTGGGCCAGGGCAGGCTCAGGCTGGAGATCTGGGAAAGGTTCTTCCCCCAGAGGGTGCTGGCACTGCCCAGGCTCCCCAGGGAATGGGCACGGCCCCGAGGCTGCCAGAGCTCCAGGAGCATTTGGACAGCGCTGCCAGGGATGCACAGGGTGGGGTTGTTGGGGGGTCTGGGCAGGGACAGGGGTGGGGCTGGGTGATCCATTTGGGTTCCTTCCAGCTCAGGATATTCCATGATTCTATAAAAATATTCTACAAATCCATCTGGGTTTTTACTCACTGAAGAATCCCTGGCTTTATCCCACTTTGCATTCCAGAAGTTCCTCCCAGGGGGGTTTGCAAAGGTGGCTCCAGCAGAAATCCCATGGAATCAGCAGCACCATGAGCCACTGACTGGGATGGAAAGGGAGAGACAAATGGCATTAAAGGCAGGAGTGCAGTAAGAGCATAGAGAGCTTTGAGAATTAGTTACTTGAATCTTTTTAACCCAAATCTCCAGTTTAATAAAGCAAAGTCCTTCCACATGATGCTCGGAAAAGTCCTGGAACAGAAGATTTGGGCAGCCTGGGCTCAGCAGAGGACACGACTTCCTAATCCAGCAGCTGGACACAAGAGGGGTGGTGGAACCAGTGCCTCCTCCTGTTGTACACGTCCCCAGGATCCCCTGCTCAGCACAGGGTGGGCATTGGTCAGTTCCTGTCACCTTCACAGGCACAGGAAAAGGGGACACCTGAGCCCAGGAATTCATTTCCAGAGAGGATGAAGGAGGACAGCACTTCTGGATCATCATACACAATAAGAAGGAAGGGGCTGATGAGGTGAGGGGGTTGAGCTGAATCACATCCATCCCTGAAGGTTGGACTTGATGGTCCTAAAGGTCTTTTCCAACATTAATGATTCTATGATTCCATTATAACCCTCCAGCTGGATTCACCCTCTGCTTGAGCCTCTTTGGAATTGTCTAAGTGATGGCAAGGAAACCCCTTCACCCACTCCCCTGAATGTGGGCACTCCTGGAATGTGTGTCACAGAGTCACAGAGTCATGGAATATCCGGAGCTGGAAGGGACCCACAGGATCACCCAGTCCCACCCCTGTCCCTGCCCAGACACCCCAACAACCCCACCCTGTGCATCCCTGGCAGCGCTGTCCAAATGCTCCTGGAGCTCTGGCAGCCTCGGGGCCGTGCCCATTCCCTGGGGAGCCTGGGCAGTGCCAGCACCCTCTGGGGGAAGAACCTTTCCCAGATCTCCAGCCTGAGCCTGCCCTGGCCCAGCCCCAGCCATTTCCTGGGTCCTGTCCCTGTCCCAGAGCAGAGATTGGAGCTGCCCTCGGGAGGAGCTGCAGCCCCTGGTGAGCTCTGAGCTCAGGGTCCTCTGCTCCAGCTGAACATTCCAAGTGCCCTCAGCCCCTCCTCATTCAGCTGCCCCTCCAGGCCCTTCCCCATCCTTGTGGCTTCCTTTGAACTCTCTCCAATGGTTTTGTGTCTTTTTTGTATTGTGGTGCCCCAAACTGCCCCCAGCACTGGAATTTCATTGAATGGAACCATGGAAATGCAGTGCCACAATAGCACTGGAGTCTTCCCTGACCTATTCCCTATCTCTCCTAAAAAAACCAGTGTGGAAAATCTCCAGGAAAAGTACAGAATGGATTATCCTGTGCTTTTTAGCAGCTTGAAGCAAGCCATGTGAGCATGGAACAGCAGACACAGAATTCCTGGTGAGCATAGAACAGCTTGGAAGGGAGGCCACAGGGACTCAGAAATCCATTCCAAAGCCTCCCTGATTCCCAGCTCTCCCACTTTCTCCAGCATTGCTCTGTGGCAGTCTCCCCCAGGCAGTGGCAGTGCTTGTGCCATTTCTAACCCAGTTCCCAATTTCTCTGACTTCCCAACCTGCTGATGGAAATCCTGGTGTTTTCCCAGTTTCTCCAGCCTGAAAATGGCTGCAGTGTCCCCAGGCACTGACTTCACTGTCCAGGGGGTCACTTCGGCTTCTCTGGGCTTTGTGGGGCTCTGGCAGCTTTAATTTCCTGGGAGTTCAGGGTGAGAGGAGAGCTGGCTTTAGCCTTAGGAATAAAGAGCAGACCCAGAGCCTGTTGAATTAAAGGCTAAGCAGCAGCTTTTCTAATCACTCTGTGGATTCCCTGGGATCTTCCCTCATTTAGGGAGTGATTTTTCCCTTTAACTCACTCCCTGCTGTCAATTAATCCCCTCTGCCCAAGTCCTGTCAGCATCTGGCCCAAAGTTCCTGGCATGGTGACTCTGAGACCTCCTAATCCAACATTTGCCAGCTGCTCCATGCCTGTGCTCTTTTGTGCATCCCAGTAATAACTTTAATCACCCAAACTGTTTGTGCTGCCGGGTGGGATGCTTTGCTCCTCCCAGCATGGATGCCTGGTGCTCCTGTGGGAGGCAGGATTTGGAGAGGGAGGCACTGACACTGCCAGGACCAGCATATCCCAGTTTAGGGGTGCCCCAGGTGAGGAAGGTGACTGGTGTGCTGGAGAACACCTCAGGGAGTTCTGGGGAGCCCAGGGTGGCATGAGGAGGTCCAGAAGTGTCACACATCATCCTGAGCTTCAGCTCATCAGAGCAGCATGCCCAGACTCGGGATTCCCAATTCATAACAGGTTCAAAAGGAGCCCCCAGTTTGGGGCCTGAGGAATTCTGGGCATTAAAAGATCCTCAGCCAGCCTGGAGGGATGTGTGGGACTGCAGATCCAAAGCTCTGCATCCCAGAATATGCTGGAATAGGCTCTCATCCTCAGGATTAGGACAGAGCTTTCCTCAGCATGGCAGCACCACAGGTTTCCATGGAGAATTTGGTTGTGCATGATAGTCCAAGCTGGACATTCCTGGGGCAGCGTGAGGATGTCTGTGGCTTGTGATACTCCCTCTTCTGGCTTTGCCAGTGCCAGCACTGCTCTTCTCCCAGGATTCCTGGTCTCCTTTTCCTGTTTAAAAGAGCAGCTGGGATTTCCCTTGGCTGATAAACAGGGAATTCCATCCCCTCTGTTTGCTCAGTAGCTGAGTCCTCTCAGGAAGCAGTGGAACAGAATTTATCCAGGGTGATGATCATGGCAAAGAGCCACTCCAGGGCCATTATCCCTTGGATGGGAGGAGAATGAGACATCCATGGATGTGAAAATCTTGGAGGAGATGCTGGAGAACAGGAAGCGTCATCCTCACAGCCAGGAGTGGGATGCAGTTCTGGGGAGCAAGGATTAAGATTGGGATGAGCAGAGTGTTTTGCAGCATTCCTGATTCCTGAGGGCAGCAGGGCTGGAGGATCCTGAAGATCCTGACATTCTCCAGCTTCTGGTCCTCATGAGAATTTCATTTAAATGCTATGAAACCACTTCCACCACCTTGGATACATCCATGGAGGTTTGGAAGAGAAAAATTTATCTTCCTTGGACACCATTTGAAATACATCCTGCTCCATGGCAAAGCTGCCATTTCCAGGGAATATCTAAGCCCGGGCAGTCTCTTTTACAGAGATGTGTCCATATCTTGCCTGGAATTACAGGGACTCACGGAACACAGTACCAGGAACCTCCTACAAGGAATATAAACACTTCCACTCTGATTTCCTGGTCCTAAACTCAACCCTTTTCTTCAGTTTCTGGAATAAGCAATCCATAGGGATAAACCAGTAAAGATAAATCAACAAATTGCTCTTTTTACTGGTTTCCAGTTCAGCTGTCTCTTGCTAGTGGGATTCCCAGGGGTCTAGAGAATGAGGGAATGATTTGGGTTGTTTTGGAGAAAGAAAAGCAGCTTTTACAGCCCCCCAAGTTTCCAGGACTTGCTGTATTGGAAACATCTTTGTCTCCCTTCTTGGATGAGCAGATTAATAATTGAACTTCTCCTTGGTGAGTTTCAGGGCTGCTGCCTCAGCAGAGCCCTCCAGGTGCTGGGAATTCACATCCTGGAGGGGAAGTGCTGGAGTGGACACAGCCAGGTCCTGTCTCCACCAGCTCCATTAGATAAACCAAGTAAATCAAAAGGCTGCAGGAGATCGATGCCCCTGGCAGGGAGACCTTGCAGGAGAAGTGGCACTGGTTTGGAACATGATCCATCATTCCTGAGGGATGGGATTGAGAGGGACTCTGGGAGCTGTGCGTCCTCCCAGGGATAGGCCCTGCATGTGAGCAGAGAGCACTGAGAGGGAATCGCAGCCAGGATTCCCAATTCTGGCTCTTCTTTGTCCCAGCCCTGGGGTGGCAGCAGGAGCAGGGCAGTGCCCGTCCCCTGTGCTGGCACTGCTGGGGCACCTCCAGTGCTGGGGCAGCTCTGGGACCCTCCTGACAAGAGACACCTGGAGGGGCTGGAGCGTGTCCAGGGAAGGGAACGGAGCTGGGAAGGGGCTGGAGCCCCAGGAGAGGCTGAGGGAGCTGGAAAGGGGCTGAGCCTGGAGAAAAGGAGGCTCAGGGGGGACCTTGTGGCTCTGCACAACTCCTGACAGGAGGGGACAGCCGGGGGGGTCAGGCTCTGCTGCCAGGGAACAGGGACAGGAGGAGAGGGAACGGCCTCAGGCTGGACCAGGGGGGGTTTAAATTGGATATCAGGAAAAAATTTCTTCATGGAAAGGGTGGTCAGGCACTGGGACAGGCTGCCCAGGGCATGGTGGAATTCCATCCCTGGAGGTGTTCCAAAAAATAGGAAAATGTGGCACTTTGTGATGTGCTTTAGTGGGCATGGTGATATTTGGATGAAGATTGGACTGGATGATGTTGATCCTGATCTTAACAGTTCTATGATTTCACACACCTGAAGCCCCAAGCTTTCTGTCCCCCGGTGCTTTGGCTGTCATTGCTGTGGCCAGCTCAGCTTTTCCCACTGTTTCCCTGGCTGCAATGGGCTGTGGTGCCAGAAGAGTGACAGGGAGATGAAAAACCAGGCAGCAGAGTTCCTACAGCTTAAACCAAGGGCTGGGTGGTGGAACCACACTGGGATTGAGACTCGGTCCTGGGCCTCAGGACTCAGTCCTGGCTTGTCAGGGCTAGTGAAGTTTCTAGCTTATAACTCTGCTCAGCTCTCCCTTCCCAAAAAAAAAAAAGGATTTTCCTGCCTGGCCATCCTTCCTACCCTTGGAAAATCCTCCAGAAGTGCAGTGCAGGATGGACTGGGAGAGGTGTTGGTTAAGCTCCCGGAACTCCCCAGACCTGGGATCCCCACATCCCAGGGCCTCCAAAGCCCCCCAACCCCTAGCCCCCCCAGGGCCCCCCCCCCCCCTCCAAGTTCTGGGAGTCTCCCAAGAGCTTAGACCCCCCAAAACTCTTGGAGCCCCCCCAAACCCTCACAAACCTCCCAGTATCCCCCAATCCAGGGACTCCTCAAATTCCAGAACCCCTTAAAAGCCCCCCAAACCTCCCAGTCCCTCCAGTCACTAAATGCTAAAATGTCACTGCTTATGGAAAAAAATCCACTGGTGCACCCAACATCCATCATTTTTCTGTCTCCTCAGCCTCTCCAGGCTCTTCCTGTGATTCTCCTGGATGCACTGGGAATATTGGCTATTCGAGGTACCTTTGGTGTCTGGAAGGATGCAGAGAAGGGAGGAAGATGCAGGTGCAACCCCTGTGTTGGATAAAAACATTTTGTGCAGGAGCCTCTGGATGAGCACTGGGAGCCCTGCCAGGTTTTTCTGAAGGTGATTTTAAAAGCTCCAAAGCTCCTCCTCTAAAATGGGATTGATTTGTTGGTTGGGTCATCCCTGGAGAATGTTCAGTGGAAGAGAGGAAAGCAGTTTGATGTTAAAAAATTTAGTGTGGGTGTGTGATGGGAACTGGGGTCAGTCAGAGCTTGCAGATGGATCTGTCTGAACCATCTCCTGCAAACAAACCAAACAGGCCCCAAACACCAACAGAGTGAAGGAAAAAACCCTCAAACAATGAATGTTTTAAAACCCGAGTGAGACAGAACAAGAGAAGGAATATTTGGAACAAATCTCCCCCCTCCCCTCTGTTTTCTTTCTTTGTTTCAGGTTTGCTCTCACACCAGAGGGCTTTGAGGCCTGCATGTAAACAAACCCCATTTTATGTTGCCTGATCCCAAGGAAAAGATTTTCTTTTCAGATGTGAACCTGTGTCTGCTGCTGTTCTTGGAACTTCCTTTCCCTGGATGGACAAACCAGCTGATCCCAGAATCATGGAATTGTTAAGGCTGGAAAAGACATTTAAGATAATCCAATATAACCCATTAACCTACCATTGGCATCCTTCCTTTTCTTCCATTTGTATTCCAATATTCCATTCGTATTCCAATATTCCACTCGTATTCCAATATTTCACATTATGTTCCTACAAACTGTGGGGAATTCCACACGTAATTTCCAGACTCTTTGGAGACATAATTTCTTTATGCTGGTTCTGAACTTTCCACCTAATGGTCCGTTCTCCTTGAAGAAATGACCAACCACTGTCACATTTCTCCTAAGCTGGAGGTTTTCAGTCTATTAATCTCTCTTCCTTACACAGATGTAATTTCACACCTCTCATCACCTCTTCTATCTTTTGTTGCCATTTTATGAAAGTCTTCCCAAGACCAGAATATCAAGATTGCAAACAATATTCCAGAAGGGAAAATGCTGTAGATTTATACAGTAGAATGAGGTGGTTCTCTGTGCTGTTCTTCATTCATTTCTTAGAAGGATCTCCTTTTTTTCTGGTTAAAAATTGGGGAAAATCACATTTTTTGATCCATCACTGGATTCTCCTCTTGAAACATGCTTCAATCTTCATTGCTCAGCGCAGTGCAATGATCAGCCAAGGGTGTTGTATCCATTTATTTATTTAATGGAATCAGAATCATGGAATGGTTTGGGTTGGAAAAAATCTTAAAGCTCATCCAGTCTCACCCCGTGCCATGGGCAGGGACACCTTCCACTATCCCAGGCTGCTCCAAGTCCTGTCCAGCCTGGCCTTGGGCACTGCCAGGGATCCAGGGGCAGCCACAGCTTCTCTGGGCATCCTCCCAGGGCCTCCCCACCCTCCCAGGAAACAATTCCCTTCCAATATTTATTAGGACCATGTTGACTTGAGCAAGATCCATGAGATGATTGTTAATAGGCAATCACATACAAGGCCACTGAATATTGGTGATTTAAACTTCATTATCATCTTCCTTATCTCCCTCCATGTTCAAGGCCCAATAGGAACTCTCTGTTCTGCTGTTTTCCCTGCAGAGATCCACATTATTTAACAATATGAGGAATCTTCACAATTATCCCAGTGTAATTTTCTGTAGCAAAGATACATTTGGAGAGGGAGGAGGGATGAGAAGTTAGTGCCACAAATCCATTGTAATTAGAATTCAATTCTGGGAGTATTGGATTCTCCTCAGTGGTCAGGTCATTGATCCCTTCCCTGTGGCGTTTGGAATATTTTTTATTGTTAACTTTCCTTTGTGAGTTTTGTTGGGGTTTCTTTTTACATTTCATTTAGAAAATTCAGCCCCTCCCTACCCAAAAGTTCATGTGCAACTAAAACTCCAAAATGTCCATTTTATATTCAAAGTTTTACTGGTTATTTATGGCTATTTATGAGCAATTAAAACAATTTAATGGCTTTGAGCTGAAGGAAGGAAATCCTTCCCTGTGAGGGTGGGCAGGCCCTGGCACAGGGTGCCCAGAGCAGCTGTGGCTGCCCCTGGATCCCCGGCAGTGTCCAAGGTCAGGTTGGACAGGGCTTGGAGCAGCCTGGGACAGTGGAAGGTGTCCCTGCCATGGCTGGGGTGAGATGGTCCCTTCGCACCCAAACCATTCCATGACTCTCTGAACTCATGATCACCAGGATTTTTCCTGACTTTAGAGAAATACCTGGATTTTGTGCTGATTTTCTGCCCTGTGGGAATGCTCCGAATGCTCCCATGGTGCCAAGGCCTCCACCAAGCCTTGCCTTTAAAATTCTCTGTGGATTTATCCAGCCTGTTGCTCCTTGGAATATGTGCTGACTTTTTGCTCATGGGGAGCTAAATCCACCTCATCCACAGCCACACCTCTGAATTTGGGGAATCTGGAATGCGGGCATTGCTTTGCAAATAAAAAATTGTGTTTGGTCAGAATGCAGGTCCAAGAAGTTGGATAATGCAGCACCCAGGAGCAGCCTGTGGGGAACCTTACAAAAAAGGACCAATTCTTCAAAGATTTTGTTTCTTTCTGGTAGAATAAATCTCTATAATGTCCTTCCAGCTACAGTACTTTAAACTGAAGTGAGGCATCCCCCGGAATATTCAGATTATTTGGGGTAGGTTATCTTAATGAATTTATTTGTGTCCATGCATCTCAAAAACACCCCCAGAAAGCCTCAGACATGGGGAAATGACATTAGATTAGCAGTTAAATGTTTGGAGACTGAGTTTCTTAATATTGTTTAGCCAAGCATATCCTAGAGATTGTGGCCAGGGCTTTAATCTGCAGCACACAGCAGCTTCCGAGGGATTAGAAGCAGCCCTGATATGGTAATATTGGGAAAAATGGATGATCCAATTAAGTTCTGCTAAACCATGGCAGGATCTAAGGTCCATATGTTGGTTTATCCTTATGGGTTGTGTATTAAGCTGGAATTGCTCAAAAGGTTGCGCTCAGAATCACTGCATGCTGAGGTTCATCACCACTGGAGAGAGGAAAAAAAATGAGGCTTTTGTCATTCCCTTGTCGTTCCCTCACCCCCAGGGCAATTTTCCGAGAAGGGAAGCATCTTTCATTGAAACTGTGACCAACTCATTTTTTTTGCTGCTGGCCACTGAAGCAAAAGTTCCTCTCTGTGCTTCCTGATCCAAAGGGCAGCTGCGGATGGGGAATTCTTTCCAGCAGCAGGTGGGAAAGGTTCTTGGTAACTTTGATACCTTCACTGAAGGGAGCACAGACCTTTCTGTGACTCTGGAATCACCCGGGCTCCAGGTGGATGCACAGGACTGAGCTGCTCATGGCCAGGACACGTGGAAACCTCTGGGTAGATAAAGAAATTGGGAAGAAAAGTGAAGGATTATAGATCACTGGGAAGTTCTTTAATGTTCAGGTTCTTAAATTAAAATTCTAAAATACACATTTTATTTACATTTTAATTGTGAGCTCTTGGCTAATGTGCAGTTTATCCCAGTGGCTGGAATGATGGAATGGCTGGAATGATGTCCTGAGGGCATTTAAAAATGACAATGAGGGAAGAATGGAGCCATTTCCTTAATCCACAGACTCCCATCATTTGCACCCAGCACTGCAGGGCAGGGAACATTCCTGGTTTTCATGAAATTGCATGGCTCCATCCTCCATGGCATGAGATTTTCACAGGAATATCAAGATCTCCAGGCAGGAAAGAGCTGCAATCCTGAGGCTCCATAAGATGTTTGTGAATCTCTCCTTTTCCTTCCTGAATAAATCAACCATTCCATTTGGGATTGGATGGAACAGTTCACACCAAATGTAACAATGTATTTGGTTTAGCAACAAAAATAATATTCCAGCATGATCCAAGCAAAATGGGTTTTTTTCCACTTGATTTTTCAATTTTGCTGTCAAACTGAAAAATCAGCTCTTCCCTGAGACCAGTAACAGGGAGCTCTATTTTCCTGTACAGAACAGCAGATCTCTGACGCTCCACACAGGAATATTTCCTGGCAGCATCATTTGTTTTAAGGCTGAAAAGATGCTCTGATCCCAAAAAAAAAGAAATGGAGCAGACTCCAGCCTTCCCCCCACAGGAGCAATTCTGAGGCAGCAGCAGCAGGAGTTCCTTTCCCTGCTTTAGGATCTTCAAAACATCCTAAGGAAAAGTTGTTTTATCCTTGTTTTTAGCTCACAGGCTTTTAAAACAAAGGAATTTTCCCATCAGTAGCTCTGGAAAAGGTGTTTGAGACACAAAAATGGGAAAGGAGCATCATCTAAGCACTGTGGAGTTGTGGGCAACATCTGAGAGGTCTGATCCCATGGAGCAGAGATTCCTATGGAAAAAAAGGACCAGTGCTGAAAGAAACATTCCATGAGCTCTGTATCATGCAGGATCTGCTTCCCAGGCCCTTTGGTGGAAGGGAAAGCTCCCTGCTGTGGTTATCTGTGGTGGCTTTGGAAAGTTCCATTCGACGCATCCAAGATCCTGCTGGCCATTCCCATGTTCCCTTTGGCCCTGCAGTTGGAGCTGTGGTGGGATGGGAATGCCATGGAAAACCTCACATACACCTGGTGGGAAAAGGATTCCAGCAGGGATACAGCCACTCCAGAAAAAACACCCTGGAAGTGCTTGTTTTGTTTTGGGGACACTGCAAGTGGACAACAAATCCCTTTTGTGCTGCTGCTCCCAATTATGGATGAGTTGGAATTCCGAGCATAAAATTAGGGATCCAGCAGAAATTAAATATTGACCTGAGACATAATGGAAAGTACCACTCCTCAGTGGGATGGGCAGGAGCTGATGGGATCAGAAGGTCTCCAGGTACCTTGAGGTACCTCCATGTTCTTCCTCAAGGCATCTCCAGGTTTCTCCTCAGGGCATCTCCTGGGTCCCCCTCAAAGTATGTCCAGGTTCCTCCTGGAGGCATTGAGTGGGAATTTTTGGAATAAACAAAACAATGCAGCTTGTAGGTGATGAAGTGCTGCTCACCCTGGAAAACTGGGATGGGCTGGAAATCAGCAGTCTTTCTGGGAGTCAGGACCTTTATAACCTAGCTGGCAACTCAGCTGATTATGGAAAATCCTGGTTTTTACAAACCTTGTGCAGGGAAAATCTGGACAGAAGGATTTGGGTGGTCCAGCCCATCTTTGTGATAAAAGCAGAAAGCAACCGTGGGACTCCCATCCTGCTCTTCAGATTCCATGGGGATAAAGGATTTTCCTGGGAAAATCTCCAGTTCTGCCATGGTTTAACCCCAGCTGGAAATTCAGTACAATTGAGCCAATCCATCATGAACACCCCATGGCAGAAGAAGGAGGAAAAGCTGAAAATAAGATAAGATTCTGAGATAAGAATGGTTTAATAATTGAAACAAAATATAATATTAATAACTAATCAGAGTAATAATAAAGATTATGATTATGATAATAGTAATGGTAATTAAAAATACAAATAATATCCAAGAGAAAAAAATAATTCCTGATGCAATTGCTGATCAATGCCCCCCAGTCCCTGTGCATGACCAGTGACTCCCAGTCATTCTCCCCAGTTTATATCCTAAAAATGACAAACTATACTTTGGAAACCCCTCTGGCCAGTCCTTTCCATTGCTTTTTGTGCCCCTCCTCACTGGCAGATTCTGGGATCCTGAAAAGTCTTGGATTTGGAGTGAGCACAGTTTGGCACCAAACACAACATCGATGTTTTATCAACGTTATCCTCACACAAAATCCCAAACCCAGCCCTGCTCCAGCTTTCAGGATAAAATGAGCTTGATCCCAGCTGAATGCAGGACAATTCCTTTCCTCACCTTCCGGCTGGAGAGGAAAACCATCCCATTTTGGAAAGGCTGAGAACTCTTTAAACACTTCAAACTCTTCAGGCAGGTTTGCAGACTTCCAACCTGCTTCTTGTTCCAAGGTGTTCCCAGAAATTCCAGAGGTCCTGGGCTGATCTTAGTAACTCCAAAGGTTCAGGAACCTCCATCAGTGCTCAGAGCACAGGGTGCTGCACCTGGGGTCATGCAGAGCAAGGGGAACCCAGCAGGAATCACAGGTGTCTGATAAGGGGTATTGATAAACCTGGAGAGGAGAAGGCTCCAGGGAGAGCTCAGAGCCACTGCCAGGGCCTAAAGGGGCTCCAGGAGAGCTGGAGAGGGACTGGGGACAAGGGATGGAGGGACAGGACACAGGGAATGGCTTCCCACTGCCAGAGGGCAGGGATGGATGGGATATTGGGAAGGAATTGTTCCCTGGGAGGGTGGGCAGGCCCTGGCACAGGGTGCCCAGAGAAGCTGTGGCTGCCCCTGGATCCCTGGAAGTGTCCAAGGCCAGGTTGGGACACTGGGGCTTGGAGCAACCTGGGACAGTGGAAGGTGTCGATGCCCATGGCTGGGGTGGCACTGGATGGGCTTTAAGGTCCCTTCCCACCCAAACAATCCTGGAATTCTGTGATGTTTGACCTTCTCAGAGCTCAGACCTGCACAAGGTGCCGGTCTTAGTTGTAAGATTCCAACATTACCCCTTGTCTTCCAGTTATTTTCATTCTGTAGGAGCCTCCAGCCACTCATTCCAAATTTTTAGCAATTAATCTTTTTTTCCTTAGCTTTATAAGTATGCACATCTCCTTGTAGAAACCCATCCCGCTCTTCCTTGTTTCTCCAATATGTCAAGACCATTTTAAATTTCAAACCTTTTCTACCCAAGATGCTCTCAGCCCCTTTCATCTCCTGTGCAAACAATAACCCTGTGTTTCATGCCATTATTTCAGCTTGTCAATAAAAATATTGACAATTCCCAGACCCAGGGCAGGTGTTCCCAGGATCCCACCTGAACCAGAGATCCCGACTAATGGGGAGCTGTTGATGAGTGACCCATGGGAGCAGCTTTGAAACTCCTCAGCAGAGCTTTCACCTTGCCTGTGTTTGCTCAGCTTCCTGACAAGAGTGACAGAAATCTTCCCAAAAATCTGATCTTTGCTCTTCACCCTTCTCCTCAGAGCCTGTGGCTCTGCCAGCAATGGAAATGGCTCTGCTTTGACAGAATTTGTTCTTTACAAATCTGTTGGTTGTTCTTTTCTCTTGTCATGTTCTGGCTGCACAGAACTCGGCTGTTTTGTATTTGGATCTGTGGAGAAGTTCATCATTCTCTGATTTATCTTTCTTTATGTGCCTGTAATTTTTCATCCTTGTGGAAAACACCTCATCCCACTCTCAAAAAACACACGAATAACTGTGCTGAGGTTGGAGAACCAGCTGGAGCAGAGGGAATTCCTTTAGGACAGAATAATTTGAGAGCAATTTATGAACAATCCACTGTAATGAACTTTCCTGTGGGTGATCCTAATTAATCCTGTTGCTAACTGGAGCTTTCTCTCCCTTTGACTGCTGCTTCCCAGGGCCTGATGCCTGTTCCTGAAGCATTGGAAATTTATCTTCTCCCAGGTCCTGACCTCCCTTCAACATAGTATTTAATTTGTGTCTTGATCCCTTGTCTTGGTTTGAAGGACAGGCATCTGCTAAGGAAGGCAGGAGCCTCTCTTGAAACAGAAAATGTAAACCCCCTCCCTCCAAATTATTATAATTTTGAAATTAAGGGGCTCCCAGGCAAAGATATGGGAGTAGGAATAACAGTTCTTTACTGGGAAAAATAAAAACGCAGTAATGCAAAACAACACTGACATAGTCAGAATACGACCTGACACCCTGTTGGTCAGGGTGTTGGTGGCAGTCCCATTAAATGGTGGCTGCTCCTCCTGCAGTGACAGATGTGGTTCTGCTGAAGCAGTGATCCTGTAGAAGGGTGGAGTTTTCCTCTGAAGGTCCAGTGGTGGTGTAGATGGGCCTGGTCTTCCTCTGGGAATCCAGTGGAGAAGAAAGCTGCTCCTCTGGGAATCCAGTGGGAAAAGGCTGTCTCTGGTGTTCCAAATCTCAGATTATATCCAGATAGGAATGCTTGGCTGCTCCTCCTGGGCAGAGCATCTCACAATGGGATGATGTAATTTTATCAGTCATGCAGTGACACTCAATGGCCCATGAACAGAAGATAACTCCCTGGAGGGAGGATGGGTCCTGGAAGAGATAAAGAAAACTGCCCCACCTGGTTTTAACAGGTGCCCCAATTAACAGAAAATAACTGCCCCACCTCTAACAGATGGCAATAGAATACACAACCCTGGCCACATCTTGTAACCTAAGACATCCCTGTTTTTTCTCTGATAATGTTTTATTCCACAATATTCTCCTCAGCAATGACCTGTTTTTTTCCTTTTTTTAAAGAAAAATTTCCCCGCTACTGATTTAACCAAGCTGGTCATTCCTGGTTCTCCTCTCCTTTTCTTTCCAGACAGAAATTTCACTTCCACCCTTGCTATTCAGTTGATTTAAGGTATCTTTATTCCTCCTGAGCTTCCCTATCTTGTTCCAGAGGTTTGATTAGGAGGACTAATCAGCTCCCTGAAGTTCCCAGAGTCTGTTTCCCGAAACCTCAGTGTCTGTACTTTGTTTTCTTCCTTCCTTGCTCATTTAAGGATCATTAATTGCTGCCTTTCCTTGATCACACTTGGAGTAGAATTCTCTCCTTCTTTCCTTGTTAGGATCAAACATGATTCCAGTATCCTTCTTGTGGCTTTTCCTATGTCTCAGCGGAATTATTTTGCATTAAAACAACCTCTGGAGAATTGAGACCTCACTGCAGCCTTTGTCCAGGTCTTATCAGGATGCTTTAAGCCCCCTGAAAACACTTACTTCAGCTTTTTGGGGGTTTCTTTTTGTGTGGAGGAACAGAGAATTTTCTACCCTGATCTCTCTGTGAGGGGAGTGTGGAGGTGCAAAGTGAGGGATCACAAGGCCTCACATTTGCTTTTGCACTTGAAGGTTTTTAATATTCCTGCATTTTTCCACCTTCTGGGTTCCTCTCCAGCCTCATGGCAGCACTAATTCTTTTTCCCATCTGTGTGACTTTCAAAAAAAAGTGACTTCCCAAAATTAAACCGTATTTCTAGGCACCACTTGAGACTCTGAGTTCCTTCTATTTATTCCCCTCTCCTTTTGAACTGCTGTAAGATGTTTATCAGGCTGGCCTCTGTCTTGGTTTACAAGACAGGTGGCTGCTAGGGAAGGCAGAAAAGCCTGCCTTGGAATGGAGAATGTAACCCCCCTCCCTCCGGATTATTAGAATTTTGAAATTAAGGGGCTCTCAGGCAAAGCTATGGGAGCAGGAATAACAGTTCTTTACTAGTATGTATGATAAAGCAAACAAACAACAGCAGCTCCGGCACTGACCCCGAACAGAACCGAACCCAGTGACGCCGCTCGGCTGCGGCACCTTCCCTGCGCTGCAGTTCCGGTCACGGCCGGCAGGGGCGCTGGCGGCTCCCGGTGCGCAGGGCGGGTGCGGTGATCCCCACGTGCCTGCAGGGGGCGCTCCGGGCGGGCTCGGGGGGCACGTGGCAATGGCGGCTCGGCTGAGGCGGAGGGATGGGAGAGAGGCCTCGCTTCACAAACCCCCGGGCAGCGATCCCGGTGCCCCAGCAGGGCCCTCGGAAGCAGCAGGCTGGAAAGAGCAGGGATGAGCAGAAATCCCGGGGCAGTGAACGAGAGTGTCCCAAAACTCCACAGCAAATAGCTGGAGCCTGCGGGGTGTCCTGGCAGAGCAGGGGATTGCGAGGCCCGGCAGCAGAAGAAAGGTTCCTCGCTGGGTCACGGCGGCGGCAGGAGAAGGCAGCAGGGACGGAGTCTCGCAGAGGTGGCAGATCCCCTCCGCAGCCTGTGTCCCCTCTGGTGCCAAGAGAGTGAGAGAGCTAGGAACTGCCCCCAGCTAGGAACTGCCCCCAGCCCGAAATCTCACAGTATTTCTGTCCCTCCTTACTCCAGCCATCAGTTCCCATTAGCAGCTCAATGGGAAAAAATTCTACAGGTGATAAGGAAGGAACAGGAGAGAGGAGGAAAAAAAAACCAAACAAAACCCAACCCCCAACAGCCTGTCCTCTCCTGTTGCTCCAGTCCTGGTCTATGTCCAGGTTTTCATGCCCTAGTAAGGTTCCTGGCAGATGCTCAGAGGAATGAACACTTTTGGAATCCTTGTATCCCAGCCTCGCTTCCCACCTGGCTCCACAGGGATGCAGAGACGCTGCCATGCCATGGTGTCTCCTGGATAAATATCAGCCTTTCCCAAGTCATCTGCTCCCTTGGGATGGAGCATTGTCCAGAGGGCACATCTGGAGCAGCTGTTTGGAATTCCTGCTGTGGGCACCTCTCCTGGATGTGTAGGAGTGTGCCTCCTGTTGACAGGGGACCAAATTACAAGAGAATTTCCAAATACCCTTTGTCTGCTAAAGAAGTCAAAGTCCCTGGAAACTTCTCCAGGGTAGTTTCCCTGGAACTGGTACAGGGACACCTCATAGGACCCTTTGTCCTTTACCTCAAACTTGGGGCTGTTCGATTGGACCGGTGCCAAGAGGTCTCACCTGGGTCATTGGATAGAAAAAGGACAGAACAAAAGATTTAATGGCTTTTGTGGGGTGCTTAGCAGGAGCGAGCATCTCTTGCCCTGGCATAGTTTTTCTCTGTAAAGAGTTTGCTATTTTGTTTCTTATTAAACCTTTTTCTGTTTCAAACACCGCCACAAGAGCCATCCTGCTCATTTTAAGCCATCCGAGTAGCTGGGCTATCTCAGGTATGAAGGGGTCTCTGAGAGCTCATAAGATCTGGCTTGAAGCAACACTCTCCAAGGATGCACCTGCAGGACTCCTTGAAGGAGGGTGAGGCTCTGCCTGTGAGGATTGGCTTTCAAAGGCAAAAATCTGGAGGTTTTCCTGCCTCTCCAGTTTCCGTCTGATGTGTACAGTCATTTTCAGCTTTTCCAGAGCATATCCTTGCTGATTGTCCTACTGCTGATGTGATTCCAGCTGCTCAGGGAAAGCTGAGTCCATTTAGAGAGCAAAATGTCTGCTGCAAAGGGTTTTCCTGGGGATTCCCCACACCACTGGGCTGCAGATACCGCACAGGGATCTGCAGGATGATCCCAGGGATAATTTGGTATTGGGATTCTGCAATGGGATTAATCCTGTGGTGATCCAACATTTCCTGATTTTGGGAAGAGGGCTGAGCTCAGGTCCTGCTGTTGGTGGCTTATGGCCCTGTCAGCAGAAGGAGCCCTTGCCCAGCACACGGATCCCAAATCCTGCATCCTTTGGGCTCAGCTGGGCTGGAGGATATCAGACACTGAGATTGGAGCCACGTAAAGGAGCAAAAATGAGCTCAGGAGGGGCTAAAATCAGTGCAGGATTTGGATCATCAGGTCCACAGGCAGTCAAATACCTTAGATATTTTAAGGTTATTATGGGAAATGTTTGAAATGTGGAATTTTTGGGAATTGTCTTCTGGAGACAGAAGAGCCCAGGAGATTCAGTTTTTTCGTTTTTAGAGAACAGCAGGCTACTTGTCTGGAAATGGATTTTTTTCTGTCTCTCAGGTTATTTTTATGCCCTTTCTTTTTATTTATTAAAATAACATACCTAAGCCATCCTGTCTGTCTGTGTATTTGTATCCATGTCCATGGAACACCTGGAATATTGAGGCTCCAATCCCACACTGGGTTTACAGACATTCCTGATGCCAAAACATTTTTATTACTCACTGTACTTCTGGTTTATTCTATCAGATAAAGCACTACCAGGCCAATTATTTTTATTTTATTAACAGAAAAGAGTGGGATTTCTTTAAGATAAAGCATTTCTCTCTTGCACCTGAGGTTCTGCCCTATTTTTTTGCTGTAGAATACCTTTGGAATATCTCATGGAATTTGGGAAAACTGGGAGCCAGCTCTCTCAGGAGCTTAATTACTTCCTAGGCGTAATCCTTCACAAGTTTATTGCTAAAAGCCTTAATTAAACAAGAAATACGTGGAGAAGTTTAGTGCAGGGAGCTCTAGAGAAGGGAATTTTCTCCTCTGGAAAACCTGGAGGTGTTTACTCCAAGGTTTTACTCCATACTCTGTGTGTAGCGTGGACTTGAGGTGTACACCTGCGCAAGGGGAGAGGGAACAACTGAAAATCCCTGTTAAAACCAGCAGGAATTTTGGGGTGGCTGTTTTGCAGATGGCTTTGTGGCTTTGTGAAGAACCCCCTCCCTCCTGAGAGCAGAAACTCTCCCAATTTTCTGGGATGTGACTGTCTTGCACTAAGGAATAAAGAACTTTTATCATTCTAGCTGAGCCATGAGGCAGGAAATAAGGAACAGGGGCTCTGTTCTTGACCTTTGCATTTCTCTTGGAGAGGTCATATGTGGTGATTATGATTTTGGGTTTTCTGGGTTTCCTAGCAGCACGCCTGCTAAGGTCTTCTTCGTTAGGGAAAGCTCTTGCTTTCCCACCCGAGATTCTGTAAACAATCTAAGCTGTGTCCTGTGCTCAAGGACAGCTCATGTTTTCTGTTCTGTTCCCATAACATGGGAGAAGAAGCTGGTCTAGTTATCAGCTCATCCCTTCAGTATCAGACACGGACAGGAGCATTCTGCACTAAGCAGAGCGCTGTGCCAGGCTGCACGATTGAGGCATTAAGCCTCGGGCCTGGAGCATGGAGCCATCATAATTAAAAACTTATTAAGCCTTCTGATTAATGGAGTCAAAGTCTTTACACGCGGGGGGAAACAACCAAGACAATTGGAAACCCCTCGTGCAAGACAACAACAACAATGGCGCCTGAAAGGTGGAATAAGAACCCAACAACAATCCATCTGATGTGTCTCACATTCCCTGGTTTTAAATGGAGCAGAGGATCTGCATTTTCCACTGAGAAAGCTCTGAAGGAGTGGTTGAGAGCTCCCATTATTTCAGCAAACAGGAAATATCCTCTTGTGGAGCTGAAAGGCTGAAAACAAAGGATGGAAATGCAATTCCCGTCTACTCCTGGAAAACTGAGGAATCTTGCAGAGGGCTGTGCTGGATCTGCCTCATGTGATCAAGGTTTTGTTGATCCAAATTCAGGCCAGGAAAAAAATTTTCCCCTGTTCTCTTTTGTTTGCCCGTTTGTTTGGCTTTCTCCTTCTGGGATAAGGTGTTGGAATTGCCTCTGTCCCCCTGTCTTTTCCTAGAGGACACAACTGCTTTGTGTTTTTATCTTGAGTGTGTTCCGTGGAATTGGGAATTCCGTGCTCTCTGTATATCTCTTACCTGATTCCCTGAGGCTGGAGCTGTGTCAGTCTTGGTTGGGTTTTCCTGTCCTGTCTTTCCCACTGATTTTTCCCTGTGGATGATGCCCTACATATGCAATCAAGGAAACCTGAAACTACAAAATCATGGAGTCATGGAATAATTTGGGATGGAGGGACCTTAAAGCTCATCTACTCCTATCCCCCTGCCACCCAAGGGACACCTTCCACTATTTCAGGTTGCTCCAAGCCCCATCCAGCCTGGCCTTGGACACTGCCAGGGATCCAGGGGCAGCCACAGCTGCTCTGGGCACCCTGTGCCAGGGCCTGCCCACCCTCACAGGGAACAATTCCTTCCCAATATCCATCTACCTCTGCCCTCTGGCAGTGGGAAGCTATTCTCTTGTCCTGGCGCTCCAGGCCCTTGTAAATCGTCCCTCTATATCTTTCCTGTCAGGCACTGCAAGGCCACAATTATGTCACCTTGAAGCTTCTTTTCTCCAGGTGAACAATCCCAGTTTTCCCAGCCTTTCCTCACAGCAGAGCTGCTTCATCCCTGGGCTCCTCTTGCTGTCCTGCTCTGAGCGTAGGCATGCACAGGAAGAAGAGCAGATCTGAGGATATTTATCATTTCTCCCTGCCTTCTCTTGCATCTCGCCATGGGACAGGTTAATACCAGGCCAACAACTTTACTTAAAATGGATTTTCCCAAACTCCAGGATAAGTGATCACAGCTCATGGATTTGTACAACTTTGGGCTCTGGTACCTGCTGTTCCAAAGGCCTTCCAACACTCCTGAAGCTGTTACTCATCCCTTCAGAGCCTGACGGTCACATTAATGTCAGTAACCCCATCCGGTCACCCGGAGCAGCAGCTGGAGCCGGATTGGATCCGTTGGCAGCTCGAGCAGAAGGGCAGAGCTCAGAAGTCAATGAAAGACATCAAGACCCATTTGAAAATGATTTTGTTGCCTCCTCCATCCGAGGACTCAAGGCTGTGCAAGGTGGGCTTTCCGTGTCACACACAATTATTCAAGGCTGGGAGCTCCATGTCAGCTCCTTGATTTTACCCCTCATTTTGTTGGAGAGATCCAGACTTCTCTTCACTTGGAAATGGCTCCCAGAGAACACAGTGACCAAATTAATGGAGTAGGATTTTGGATAAGAGCCTGTTGGAGTGAGTCCAGAAGAGGCACCAGGATGATCACAGGACCGGAACAGCTCTGCTGTGAAGAAAGGCTGGGAGAGCTGGGATTGTCCAGCCTGGAGAACAGAAGGCTCCAGGGTGACCTCATTGTGGCATTCCAGGACCTGAAGGGAGCCTACAGGAGAGCTGGGGAGGGACTGGGGACAAGGGATGGAGGAACAGCACACAGGGAATGGCTTCCCATTGCCAAAGGGCAGGGATGGATGGGATATTGGGAATTAGGAATTGTTCCCTGGGAGGGTGGGCAGGCCCTGGCACAGGGTGCCCAGAGAGGCTGTGGCTGCCCCTGGATCCCTGGAAGTGTCCAAGGCCAGGATGGACAGGGCTTGGAGCAGCCTGGGACAGTGGAAGGGGTCCCTGCCCATGGCAGGAAGTGGAGCAAATGTCTTTTAAAGGCCTCTCCCACCCAAACCATTCCATGGTTCTGTGGTTTTGGATCCACCCCTTATCTCTACAAACCAGGCACTTTAGTGTGTCCCTCTTTAACCACTGGTGAAATCATCAGCAATTCCTGAAAACCAGAGCCAAGAAAGCCAAAGAGCTTTTTCCAAGTTCAGGGCAAGCTGTAACCATTCCAGTGTAGGAATCCAAATGCCCGAACCTATTCAAACAATAGTTGTGGAAAGCGCAATGGCTTTTCCTTGGAATGTAGGGAAAGAGGGCACAAATCCTTCAGTGGTGAAAACTATTCCTCAAATCCATCAGCTCCTCTAACTCCTGTTTATCAGCCTCCAGCAGCTCCCAAACCACTTCCACTCTGGGCTCCACCAGGCAGCTGTGGCTGGGCAGATAAACCGGGGGTGGCTTTCCGTGATGGAGTGGCTGCGAAAGCACTTCCAGCATGGAATCCTCTATGCGATGCAGCTGAATAAAATACTCCTGAATATTCAGTAGGAAATTTAGAATTTCACTTTTCTGTGCCCTGGGAGTACTCATCTGAACGTTCTTGGAGAGCAAACAGCAACGGGCACCCAACACCTTTACCAGAACTGGGGTTTCCTGCAGGAATGGGAGTCTTTGGAATAATTTCCCTTTTAATCAGTGTAAAGATGGCAGGTGACAGCTTCCTGGGATCGTCCCATCCCAGTGCTTTGTGCAGGCCCTTCCCTGCCCAGTTCTGCCTTCCTGGCCATCGTGGGGCGTCATCCTAATCCTACTNTGGATCCCTGGAAGTGTCCAAGGCCAGGATGGACAGGGCTTGGAGCAGCCTGGGACAGTGGAAGGTGTCCCTGCCCATGGCAGGAAGTGGAGAAAATGTCTTTTAAAGGCCTCTCCCACCCAAACCATTCCATGGTTCTGTGGTTTTGGCTCCACCCCTTATCTCTACAAACCAGGCACTTTAGTGTGTCCCTCTTTAACCACTGGTGAAATCATCAGCAATTCCTGAAAACCAGAGCCAAGAAAGCCAAAGAGCTTTTTCCAAGTTCAGGGCAAGCTGTAACCATTCCAGTGTAGGAATCCAAATGCCCGAACCTATTCAAACAATAGTTGTGGAAAGCGCAATGGCTTTTCCTTGGAATGTAGGGAAAGAGGGCACAAATCCTTCAGTGGTGAAAACTATTCCTCAAATCCATCAGCTCCTCTAACTCCTGTTTATCAGCCTCCAGCAGCTCCCAAACCACTTCCACTCTGGGCTCCACCAGGCAGCTGTGGCTGGGCAGATAAACCGGGGGTGGCTTTCCGTGATGGAGTGGCTGCGAAAGCACTTCCAGCATGGAATCCTCTATGCGATGCAGCTGAATAAAATACTCCTGAATATTCAGTAGGAAATTTAGAATTTCACTTTTCTGTGCCCTGGGAGTACTCATCTGAACGTTCTTGGAGAGCAAACAGCAACGGGCACCCAACACCTTTACCAGAACTGGGGTTTCCTGCAGGAATGGGAGTCTTTGGAATAATTTCCCTTTTAATCAGTGTAAAGATGGCAGGTGACAGCTTCCTGGGATCGTCCCATCCCAGTGCTTTGTGCAGGCCCTTCCCTGCCCAGTTCTGCCTTCCTGGCCATCGTGGGGCGTCATCCTAATCCGACTTGTAAGGAATAAAATCCCACCAGGATGTGCCTGGAAGATGCAGTTCTTTGAGTGCTGCTGACTTGGTCCAGTCTCACTGGAATTACTTCCCTCAAATTCACTGGAACCAGGAGATCCCTTGGTGCTTCCAGAGCTCCCAGATTCAGGGGAGATCCCACCTGTGTGTCAGTCCTGGGAGCTGCTGTGCCAGTCAGCACATGGCTGCTTTTTTCCCTGTGTTATTTAGGGAATGCAAAATTAAGACATAGACTTAGTTCCAGAGTTAAGCCAGAGCAGAGAGCATGCAAATAATCCCTGTTCTAATTAGTCTAATGACTTCAGAGATAGCAGTTTTCCCCAGGAATTTTTCACTCAGTTGCTTGGCAAAGTAAACGTGTGGTGAACTCAGGTCCCATGGCTGAGCAGGGACATCCTCAGGAGCTGCTGGGAAAGAGAAGGGAAGTGGAATGGATTCCCAAGATTTAATTCCCCCCTCTCCAGCAGGGGTAGGAAAGGGGTTTAAATCCAGAGAACTTGTGCAGAGGAGGAGGAAACACTAAAACATCACCATTCGTGATGAGTCCACAGTGTATGACTGAGTTCCCACCCTGCTCCCACGGCTGGGAATGCTTTCCTGCCCTCCCACCCTGCTCTGCTAATTCTATGCAGGACACTGGGATTCTCCTCCTTCATAGATGTTCCATTTCCAAGAACTTTCTGGGTTGTTACTCCTAAAGGGGTGGCCTGAGCCAGCTGCCATCATCAGGTACCACTGGGCTGGAATAATGGGATTTCATGGAATGGTTTGGGTTGGAGGGGACCTTAAAGCTCATCCAGTGCCACCCCTGCCATGGCAGGGACACCTTCCACTGTCCCAGGCTGCTCNAGCATCTCTATGGCCTCCTCTGGACCCTCTCCAGCAGCTCCAGGTCCTTCCTGTGCAGGGCCCTAGGACTGGGGCAGCTCTGCAGATGGGGCAGAGGGGCAGAATTCCCCCTCCCCTGCTGCCCACTCTGGGGGCTCAGCCCAGGGCTGAGGGGGTAGGGGCAGGTCCAGCTCTCACCCACCAGCACCCCAAATCCTCCTCCCAGGGCTGCTCTATCTGCTCATCCTGGGCCTGGATTGACCCCAGGGTTGCCCAGAGTGCAGCACCAGAACTTGGTACTGTTAAACCCCATGAGATTCCCATGGGTCACTTCTGGAGCTTGCTAAGGTCCCCTCCTTCTGGGTTGGCAACCTCACAATCGAGGAGTTGCTTCTCCCATGAGAAATTTGGGCTACATCCATTTTTCCACTCTCTCTATGTTTGGATCAGATATATTTTCAACACCTGCCACACTGGGTTTGGGTGTTTAGGTGTTTTTTTCTTCCTCCTTTTCATGAAAAACAAGAAGTGTGATTTTTGTCTTCCACCCCACCCCCCCTTTTCTACTTTGTAACTTTATAAATGTTTTCAATACATGAAAGTGACACTGTGACAAATTCACTTTTCTTTTTCAGCTCTGTCACTTTTACAAAGTTTAGAAAGTTCTGAGAAACTGCAAGGGGAAAAATGAAAAAAGAAAGGAAAGGGCAAAGAAAAAACCCCTGATTTTTCTGGCATTCATCTGTAAAAACAAGAAAGGATAAAACTCCTGTCCCAGCACAGCTTGATATTGGAATCTGGGGGGACAGAAGACACTCAGGAAAAGCCAACTGGGGCTGGTGAGTTGATAATGGAATTGGGGAATGGTTTGGGATGGAAGAGACCTTAAAGCCCATCCAGTGCCACCCCTGCCATGGCCAGGGACACCTTCCACTGTCCCAGGCTGCTCCAAGCCCCAGTGTCCAACCTGGCCTTGGACACTGCCAGGGATCCAGGGGCAGCCACAGCTTCTCTGGGCACCCTGTGCCAGGGCCTCCCAGCCCTCACAGGGAAAAATTCCTTCCCCATATCCCATCCATCCCTGCCCTCTGGCAGTGGGAAGCCATTCCCTGTTTCCTGTCACTCCATCCCTTGTCCCAAGTTCCTCCCTATCTTTTTTGTCAGCACTTTCAGGCACTGGAACCCCAAAGCTTCTCTTCTGCAGGCTGAGCAACCCCAGCTCTCTCAGAGCCTTGCCCAGGTTCCACAGTCTCCATCACCATTTCTGCCACCATTCCTGGATCCGTGTCCAGCTCCCAGTGGGACTCAGCACTGAAGCAGTAGCTAGGAGCTGGAAGGTGGAGAGGAGCATCCCTCATCTCCCTGCCCTCGGCCCTGCTCCGGTGAGCAGAGTCAGCAGGGACCAGTCAACCACTCCGAATTTATTCCCTGCACTTTCAAACATTCCCACTGTTCTGCCCCAGTGCAGCATCAGCCCGGTGCAGTGAAATCACTCCTGACTGGAGCGGATGTGGAACGTGCAGCAGGTCAGGAGCTGCTGGGCTGGAGTTTAAAAGCTCCTTCTCACCTCCCAACTCTTTGATTTTTCAAGCAGCACAGGGCAGACAGCACCAGCCTGGAGATGCTGCCTCTGCCCTGGCCTAATGTTCCTGGGTGTTATCCAGCTGGAGCAGAGGGGTGTCGGCAGCAACACCAGCCAGAATTCCTACAGATTGGAGACCACAGCCCAGAGGAGAACATGGATTTACCTGCCAAAGTATCAGTCCCTGCAGGTTTCTTCCCTGTTTCTGGAGGTGTTTGTCTTGTGTTGTGCAGCCTTTTTCCCTCCTGAAACTCTGCCAGTTTGGGTCTGTCACTGCCAATTTTTCCTCATGCAAACAGCCCCTCTTGCCTGCCTGTCTTCCCTGTCATTCCCGTTTTCCCCTCATTTGGCTGCCTTCTGGATCCATGCACTGGAGACTCCTGCAAAGAACCTGCCACCCTCCCCCCAGTTTAATAATCCCCTGGAATATGGAGAGGATTCTGCCCAGGCAGCCTTGCAGATCTGCTTATGAATAAATTAGCTCTGCTTTGTGGTACTAAACACATCTGCACGCTCTGGGAACATTTGTAATTCCATTGAAAATAGAATCACGTGGTAGGGTTGGCAGGGTGGTTGTTGCCATTCTGATTTGTCTTCCTGTTTTATTAAAAAGATGAAATATATGCCACCCTATGTAATTTTGTAATCTGATGCTGGGTTGTAGGAGTCTCCCTGGTGTTTGGGAAGGGGGTTCCTGGAAAACTCTGCTCCTGCTGGCTCTGCTGAAATCAGCATTTCCCTGGCCTTGTCCCCAGCAGGCAGCTGAAGTAGTGACAGCTGTAGTTACTACGAGCTGTAGTTACTAAGAGCTGTAGTTATGACCAGCTGTGGTTTTGTTACCACTCACACCCAGACTCAACATGGCCTTTCCCCCTCTCTCAGCCTCTGTTTTCTCCATTGTTCTCCCTCATGCTTTCCCTTTGCACAGTGATCAGTTCTGTGTATTCCCTAAGACCTGAGGGCCATCTTGATGCCAAATCCATCCTGGGATCTCCTGACTGTTGGTGGCCCCGAAAATGTGGAATTTAAAGATTCCCCAGCAATCTTGGTCATCTAGGACTCACCTAGTCCAGCCCTCAGTCCCTGTCGGCAACTTCCACTTGTCCCCTGCAAAATGAGCCCTGAAGTGGCAGGAAGGGACAGTTCCCAGTGACTTTGCTTCCTAAACTGCTCTTTGCTTTCTGCCCAGCTGGTTTGGATATCAGGGAGCAGCTTCTTCTGCCCAGTCCTGCTTTGGCCTGAATTTTGTTTCTGCTTCAGAGACCTGTGAATTCCCTGGAGTTCCAGAATCCCCTGGAGTTACAGCCCAGTGGCCAAAGCTGTAGCAAGGATTTGGCGTTATCATGGAATCACAAAATGTCCTGAGCTGGAAGGGATCCACAGGGATCACTGACCCAACTCCTGTCCCTGCCCAGACCCCCCAACAACCCCACCCTGTCCATCCCTGGCAGCGCTATCCAAACACTCCTGGAGCTCTGGCAGCCTCGGGGCCGTGCCCATTCCCTGGGGAGCCTGGGCAGTGCCAGCACCCTCTGGGGGAAGAACCTTTCCCTGATCTCCAGCCTGAGCCTGCCCTGGCCCAGCCCCAGCCATTCCCTTGCTCCTGTCCCTGTCCCAGGGAGCAGACATTGGAACTGACCCTCAGGACAAAGTTGTGGACTGTGATGAGCAATATACAAAATATTAATTTAGAAATTACCTTCCCATAATTTTATGTTCAATCAAACCTATAAACCCCACTGTTTTTTAACTGTTCATGTTCAGAGCACCAACAGCTCCCCAGAAAGGCCAGGGAAAGTTTCACTGCTCATCAAATCCACGAGAGCTCCACCAGCACTAAAAGCGGCACAGCTGGGTGGGGTCAGACACCCCGGTGCATGAGGGGCTGGGATAAAGAACACACTCAAGGACCAAGAGCTGGAGCATTCCAGAACTGAGGAGGCAGCTGGGAGATACTCCCAGGAGTTTGGGGTTCATCAGTCAAATGAACTACAAAAATGTGGGGTCTACCAGTCAAGTGAGCCCCAAGAGAGAAGATAAGCCATTTTTTATTTAGCAAGATCTAAAGCACAGGTTTGGTTAGAACTGCACACTTAACTCAGAAAATGAAGCTGGTTGTCAGATGAAAAATGTATGAAAAAGGTCTAAGTTTAGATAGTCTGCAGCTTTAAAAAAGGTATTTGTTGAAAGTGACAAAAATCAGCTACTTCTGGTGACTCTCCTGTCACCTTGAGCATGGCCAGCCCTAGGTGTGCACCTCAATGAGACACCCAAAGTACAGCCCCAAGCTGGAGAGAAAAACTTGTCCATTAAATACAGGCTTATCACATTCTCTCCATACATCATCCCCAGCACAGGTGTCTGGGAGCTACCTGGAGAAGAAAAGATTGGGAGTTTTATCCCTGGCAAACAATGAAAGCAGTAGATCTTGATTTAGGAGGACGAGAAGGGCTAGAAATAAAGAGAAAACAGAAGTAAATGAAAGTGTAGAAATAATAAATTAAAAAAAAAAAAAAACCAAATAACAAAGCAAAGCTCACACCTGTCTGAAAGACAAAGGACAAACACAGCTGGAATTTGTCAATTTTAAAGAAAGAAAAAATAACACCAAAAACTCCTACCCATATCCAGTACCTATTTGGGAATATAGACACAGTAAAAGAAATTGTTTCAATTCAAAGAGGCTGTAAACTGGCAAAAAAATCTGCATTACAAGTGTTAAATCCCTTAAAAATGAGTTAAATCACTGAGTCTGAGATGTAAAAGTAATATTCACTCTACATCACAAACTCGCTGTCTAAAGGACAGGCAGTGGGAGCAAAAGTAAGCAGAGGACAAATAAATTAAGATTATAAGAATTTAATTGGAACAATTCTGAATCCAGAAGTGAAACAGTCCTGGAGAAAAGGTGCCTAAGGAAGATGTTGGATATTGGAAAGTCAAAATACTGCCATGGGCAGGGACACCTTCCACTGCCCCAGGCTGCTCCAAGCCCCCTCCAACCTGGCCTTGGACACTTCCAGGGATCCAGGGGCAGCCAGAGCTGCTCTGAGAATTCCAGCCCAGCCCCTCCCTATCTTCACAAGGGAGGACTCCTTCCCAATATCCCATCCATCCCTGCCCTCTGGCAGTGGGAAGCCATTCCCTGTGTCCTGTCCCTCCAGGCCTTTTGGAAAAGTTCATTTTGAAAAATATGAGGAGGAACCATATCGGGTCCTACTCCCTCCTTGGATTTCCACAGCCCTTCCAGGAGGGATCCTCAGCAGCCAAAGAAATGCAACATACTTGGGATAAAGTGGCTGAACCCGACACAAATGGGTGCTTACGGAATGAGAAAAATCACTTCTCAGGGGAGGGATTTCAGGAGTGGACGTTTGTAAGTGATCTAGAAAGCCCAGGATCGGTGAGATCCCAATGCTGATGGCATCAAGTGATCCATGACTGGAAAACTCAGCCCAGCTCAGTCTGCCACCAGTGACTAGATGGGGAAATGCCAGATGGGATTTGGCACAGGTGAATGTTGGAATCCAGGGCAGAGAGAATGTCTCTCTGCCTGTTTTAAGAAACTCTGACCCTCAGCAGAACACTGCTTTTAACCTTCATCCCTGGGAAACATTGCCAAAACTTTGGGATGAGTTAGAGCACACAGGTAGTAGTAGTGGTAGTAGTAGTAGTAGTGTATCACAGAGTGAAGAATTTAGGGTTTTAGGATTTTAATATGAGAGTGAATAGGAGACAAGCTGGAAGATTTTGGGTGTTGTCCCTTCTTCCTTCTTGTCCCTCTTCAGCTCCATTTTCTGTAGCACTTGTGGTAGAAAATCATTGGTTAGTGTGAGCAGTAGTGTGGAAGTTACGTGTATAGATCAGTAGAAGTTACTGGTAGAAAAGTAGAAACAAAGTATATATTAGAATGTAATTGGGTTAAACAGCTTTGAAAGACCTTGGTTTGGGTCCATTTTGCCCATTTTATGCCTTGCTTCTCGCATACTAAGTCTGGTGTGCAGACGGTGTGCTGAACTTAAGAATAAACATAACCTGAAGACCAAGAGAGAGAGCCCTGCCCGTTCTTCACCCTTGGAAAAGAACTCAGCAGTGGGAACCCCCTCCAAAGGGCCCAGGGGGTTGGGTTCCCACTCTTTCTGGGACCAAAGAAAACCTGTCAGTGAACAGGGAATTCTGCAATGGGAGGAGCAGGGTCTTACATTTCAATCCGTCTTGAGGGGCTGGAGCTCACAGTCACTGTGCAGGAAATATCCCTGGAGCCAGGGGATCCAAAGAGATTCAGAGTTTGGGAACAGATGGACCTGAAATATCAACTCAGACAGGATGGAAATGGATGCTGGAATGTGCTAAAGAAGGAAAAGAGGGCCAGACCAAAGGCAGTGGTAAATCCCTGTGTCCTGAACACTGCTCATCCTCTGGGAATGGCTGGAGTGGGGTTGGGAAAGGGTCAGGACTTGGGAAAGCTCATTGTGTGGGATCAGGAATCTGCAATGAGGAGCACATGAGAGAATTTCCATACAGAAATAAAGGATGTGAGGGGGGAAAATGCAGATTTAGGAGTAGGAATAAATGAATAAACTAGAAATGAGGCAGCAGGATGGGATGCTGGGGGCAGACTCAAAACCATTGGAAGATAAACTATGGAGTCTCCATTGCTGAAGGCTGCAGAGGCTAAAATCCAATGGGAAACTCCAAAAAATAAACAAAGCAATGAATGAAACAGCCATTCAAATATTCATTGGATACATGAACCCCATCTTCCATAGGTGCAATTTCCTACATCCTACAAGGACACATTGGAACTGCATCCCTGCTCTTCCTCTGCTGTTATCCTTTGCATCCTGTGGCCATGCCTTGGCTCCAGGACACCCATCCAAACACAAAGGAAAAGTCTGAGACTGAGTGACAATAATTCCAAATCCCATCATTTCACAGGAGCTGAACCTATCAGCAAGAGCTGCAGATATTTCATTTTCCTTTCCAAAGGACTTGTTAGATTAAATTATTTTGCAGATATTTGCTCTCTTTTACTACTCTAAGGGATTACAAGACTGACTTAAGAGTTATTTACTGGAGAGATAAAAGGGAGAAAAGCTGATTTTTAATGTTAAAATCTCATTTATGAGATGTGCATAACCAAGAGGAATTATTAAATGTGGACATAAAATTGTGGAGTTTGAGCCCAGAGGTGACTGAAGGACTCCTGTGCAGAAGTAGCTCCATACACAGAATGGAAAACACCTCCCAGCAACTATTTCTCCAATTACTCCCTGAGATTGAAACATCTTTGGAATAAAATCCAGATCTGGGCTGGATGCTGCCTTTTTCACTGGATTTTCACATTCGGTTCCCTTTATATCCTTTTAAAAAATAGTATTTCCTACATTCCCCATTTTTCTCCCCCTGTTCCTGCCTGCCCATTCATTATGATCCACACTCATGGAGTTTAGATGGATAATCCTGGAATGGCAGTTCTTTGTTTACCCAGCTCATTACCCACCATCTAAATTCTCATAACAAATATTTTCCAAGGAATAATTCCATGAAATATTTATGGATTCTAGAGCTGTTCTACCTTTGTTTGATTTATTAAGCGTGGAAGCTGCACCTTCTACTTCATACAAACTCCAGACAAAAGCAGGATACTCTTCCCACACAATGACTCTCCCTTTACCCCAGAGCCACAAGTTTGCTTTTAATCCTATAAAATCATAAAAATCCCTAGGAGGATGAATATCCCGTTTAACCAGAGATCAAACCCCCATTTTCTTGCAACTCTTTTGTATGGGAAGTTGCCTGGTTTTATTCTGGCAGAGATCCTTTCAGAATTTGCCCTTCCTTTCCTCCCCTTTCCCCAGGGAGAGGTGATCCCAGGAAATCCATCACAGTCAGGCTCAGAGGTTTCCAGTGTGTTTTATTCCTGCTTTTCTGCCACTTTTCCCATCAAAACAAGGGAAAGATTTGATTTTCAAAGGGGCCTGTGAGGAACCCTGAGCTGCTGAGGGAGCCAGGCTGGAACTTGCTGAACAACATCGTTTGTACCTTCCTTTGATCCTTTGCTGCTTGCCCCAGGGTATCAGGTCCAGGATATCAGGAAAATCAGCTCCAAGAGAAGCCCGCTCCTCTTCAGGAGAGATTTGGGCAAAACTGGGGATGTAGAAGGAGTTCTTGGGATGCTGGGTCTTCTATTAGTGAAGGAGCAGCTCCCTCAATCTGGGAAGCTGAATCATGTCCCAACATTTGATGCTTTTCCATAGATTTTCCTGCTTTCCCTATGGTTTCTCCAGCAGCAGCTCCCTCTACATCCTCTCAGAATCCAGGGTTTGTGGCTGTTGGATGCTGGAAGGATCCACTGGCATCTGTCATCTCCTGATCAAGCCCCAAAAGCAGAAGGAAAAGTCTCTGGGGAGGCTGGTTTAGGGATAATTTTTTGGGATTTTCTGCCCTCTGAGACAGGATTTTGTTGCCTTCACAATTAATTAGATAATGAAGAATTTTGCTGCTGGGGTGACAAAGTGACCACCAGAGTTGGGCTGATGGCACAAAATGACTGGGAATCCTGCCTCCTGCTCCAAGGGCTGCCCAGTCCTGGGAAGATGTGGACAGCCCTTGGAGCAGGAGGCAGGAAAAGCCTATGGATACCTCCAGAATAAATGTGACAAGTGAAGACTGGGATGTTTATCCCATAGGGATGAAAGTTCCTGGAGCTAGAAATATTTTCACTCTTAAGAGAGGGATGAGTTTTATACAGTCATGTTCTGCTCATGTGCACATCCCAAAACACTTAGAAAGAAACAACAGACAAGAGGAGCTTCCCAAGATCTCCAAGGTTTCCACAGTCAGTAGTGGTCATTCCCAATGTGCTCTTTGTGGAGGTCACGCTGCATTCCATGGGTAAGTGGAAAAAAAACATTCAAGGTTTTAAATAAAAATAACCTGAAGAAAAGAACTGGCCACTGAGGTTTCCCAGAATCCTTGGAGTCTCCTCAGGAAAATACTGCAGCTTGTCTTGCACACTCTGGCAGAATGAGCAGTGGAGAGGATCTGAAATTTTAGATTCCTATGGATAATTCAGGATCTCACCACAGGGAATTATTATAATATTAATGATGTGCTTAATTCTTTAAAAGATACTTAGGAATGGGAGCTTCAAGGAAGGAAACTCCAAAAATTTGGTGAATTATTTCATGGGAAAAGGGTCCAAGCTGGGAGGGAGGGAGGGAGGAAGTGCGTAAGTGCAGAAGGAAGGAAAGGAAGGAAAGGAAGGAAAGGAAGGAAAGGAAGGAAAGGAAGGAAACCATAAACTCACAAAAATGGGCTGTCTAAAGACCCGGAGAAAAATAAAAATAAATAATTGGGATAGAAAAAACTTGGAGCTGCATTGGGGAATTTCCAGGGATTTGGGAACAAGAAAGGAATCCGATCATGAATGGCAACTAAATGTGAAAATAAATTATCAAAAGGTCTGAAATGAAATGGAGCTGGAAAATGAAATAAATCCATGGATTTATTAACCTGTATGAATAGGAAAATGAAATAAATCCTTGGATAATCCCACACAGAGTAAATAATGGATGATATGGAGGAAGCCTAATGATTCTGTGCATCCCTTATTTAAAAAGGGCATTTTATCTTTTGGCCAATTATTGATTGCAATTAATTTGAGGAGAGGCAGGGAGAAAATAGGAGCTGAATCCTCAACTTCTACCTGGGAGAGAACAGGGAGGAATAGGGAAGTCCTGGAAGAGTGGGAGGGAATAACTACAACATCTGCCATTAAAAAGGAATAACTGGGGAGCTGGGGAAACCCAAGACAGGTCAGTCCAAGCTCAGCACCTGGAAAAACACTGAAATAAGCAGTGGTTTGTAGGCACATGGAGATAATGAAGTAATGAGATAAGAGCCCACCTGCACTTGGCAAAAACAATTCCTGTGGGAACAGCCTCATTTCCTCTCCTTGGCAGGAGACCTGCTCTGGTCAGTGGGAGAGGGGATTTTCCCTGGCTCTGACGTTGTCCCACGTGTCAGAGCTGCAGATCTGGGAAATGTCAGCTGCCCTGGAGGATGGATATCCCTGAAAACCTCACCTGGGAAGGGCCTTGGGTGATTCCCAGCCCAGTTTGGGGGTGGTGGCAGACAGGGGTCAGCAGCTTTGCTTTCAAAGCTTTGGAGGTAGAAGGCAGCAAAATTCCCACAAATCTGGAACCACAGGCAGTGTCTGGACAGGTGAGATGGATCCTGTTGTCTGCTCTTGGAAAACAGAGTGGATTTTTGCTCATTCCCTCCCTAGACCTCACAATTACCCACCCAGACCTCACAATTATCAACCCAGACCTCACAATGATCCACCCAGACCTTACTCTGAGCTTCCAGAGATTGGTAAAACATTCCTTCCCACCTCAAATGCTCTGTCCCCTCCTCATAGCCGTCCCTGGAAAAGGATTTTCCAGCATTCCAGGCAGCAGCAACATCACTAATGGGAAGGGGTATTGAGGCCATAAAACACATCCAAAACCAGGGAATGTTCAGGGGAATAGTTCCCAGATTTGGGAACAGAAAAGCTGATGAATGAAAGTAGCACAAACACGATGGAATTTGCATCCAGCTGCTATGAAATGTTTATTTTGACTCCATAAAAGTCCCAGATTTGGGAACAGAGAAGCTGAGGGGTGAAATAATCACAAAACACGATGGAATTTGTATCCAGCTTCAAGGAAATGTCTATTTTGACCCCATGAAGTTCACTCACAATGGACTCTTGTGTGGCCATTGTTCCCAGCTGGTCCATCCCTGGGATAACTCTTAGATAATCCATCAAATTTTCTTCCTTTGCTCTTAAGCAAATGGATTACCTGGAAGAATTGGCCTGGGAAGGAGCTGCAGGAGTTGTGTAGGAAAATCCATACTTGACACCTTTCCTCCAGACCTCCAGTGGTGGAGCTGCCTCACCCTTGTGTCCTACATTTTTGGGGACACCTCTGTCACCCTGAGGTGCCAACTCTCCCCACATTCCTGGCAGGAGGCCTTTAAATCTCGGCCTAAAGTGTGTCCTGTGTGCTCTGGCAGGTGACTGACAACATCAGCACCTCATTAATGTGCCCAAAATGTCCCAAAAATGTGAACTGCACAACTCTTTTTGCTTCTGTCACCTCTGGTGTCTCCTCAGCTTTCCATGGAGTTCACTCCCAGCCTCTCTCAATAGTTCAGAAGAGAGAGAACAGGAATTGTTCGGGGGTTCTGAAGCAAAAACACTTGGAAGTTTTCAAGCTCTGGAGGATGGAATCTGAGCTGAACATGATCCTGATGAATTGGAGGCATGACCTGGAATAAATCCAATCAAATTCCACAGAGATGAAGGCAAACAGCTCTGTTTGTTGAGATCCAGGCCCCTTCTTGCCAGCAGAGCTGCTTTGAGAACTTTCTCTCCCTCTCCTCACCTCCAACCTGCCCCTTCCTGCCTTGGGATGAGTGTGCTGCTCTCTGAGGTGTGATGCTCACTGTTTGTGAGGGGCTGCATCTGAGCCAACTCTCAGGAAAAATTCCTCTTCTTTATTTGTACAGAGTGAGGTGGGTCCTGCTCCAGCTCCTGCTCTGCTCACAGCACAGCCCCAGGAGCAGCAGCTCAGCCTCTCCGTAGGGGAACCAGTCTGCAGCAGGAGAAACAAACGGGCTGCCAGGAACACGCAGCAGAAATCCCACTGCTGGAGCCAAGATTCCTTGGCTTGCACATCCATTTGGGTGAAGGAGGAATCGGATGGGGAAGATGGGGAAGAGTTTGTGCAGCACAGCCAAACTGTAAAGAGTTAGAGTCAGGCACAAACTCAGAATGTGCCTATGTAGGATAATCCCAGAACCAGGGCTTGGGTTTGGAGAGACCTTAAAGCCCATCCAGTGCCACCCCTGCCATGGCCAGGGACACCTTCCACTGTCCCAGGCTGCTCCAAGCCCCATCCAGCCTGGTCTTGGACACTGCCAGGGGTCCAGGGGCAGCCACAGCTTCTCTGGGCACCCTGTGCCAGGGCCTGCCCACCCTCCCAGGGAACAATTCCTTCCCAATATCCCATCCATCCCTGCCCTCTGGCAGTGGGAAGCCATTCCCTGTGTCCTGTCCCTCCAGGCCCTTGTCCCAAGTCCCTCTCCATCTTTCCTGTCAGTCCCTTCAGGTCCTGGAAGGCCACAATTAGGTCACCCCAAAGCTTCTCTTTTGCAGGCTGAGCAATCCCAGCTCTCCCAGAGCCTTGCCCAGGTCCCACAGCCTCCATCCCCATTTCTGCCACCATTCCTGGATCCATGTCCAGCTCCCACTGGGACTCAGCATGGAAGCATCAGCCAGGAACTGGAATGTGGAGAGGAAGTCCCACCTAAAGCTGTCCTCTTCCAGCCTGAAGCCATTCCCTGTGTCCTGGCACTCCATTTCCTGAGGATAAATGGATGAAGAGCAGCCAGAAACCTGAACCTGAGCTTGGAATGCAGGAGGAAGCATTAACAGATGAAAAGTCATCAGTTTAGTGCCGTGGCTTTTCTTGTCAATGGACTTTAATGTTATGCTGGGATCTTGGAGGAAAAAGGAATTGGTAAATTTTCTCTTCTAAAAAAAGGAAGTGAGGAAGAACATTCCAGTCTCCCACAACATAAATACACTTAGAAAGAAAAGAATAACAACTTAATCTGCACCTTGTGTAGGGTGAAACAGCCAAAAATGAACAATAGAAGATATTTCAGTAATAAAATAAGGAAAAAACTTCAGCCTATCAAGAGAGAGAAGCACAGGGACAGATGAGGGACAATTAAATGGGGACAACTGCAGGAGAGATCCTTATTAATCCATCTATTAAGAGTTGGTCCCTGGCTGTGCTTCAGTTTCAGTGCTGGATTAAATGATCCCCTGAGGCTCCTTTCAACCTGTGGCCTTTCCTTTCCTGGCCTTTTCTGGGCCATTTTTTTGGTGGCACAGGAAGTTGTGGCCTAAAAACCAAAAATTCCACAGATAAGAGCGCTGTGACAATGACAATCTCCAAACAAGGCAACCTCATCTTGGACCCTGCTGGAAAGAGAACTTCCAAAAGGTGGGATAAGAATAGAGGAGGCTGCAGGAACAGCAAAAGGATGAGTGGAGTCTTGGGAAACAGCAACAAGATTCTCATGGAGATAAAATCTGAGGTCATAATCTTAAAAAAACTGGAGGACAATTGGGTGTGCTCAGAATCTTGACTCTGTTTGTTCAGAATTAAACTTTATTGACATTTATCAAGACAAGACTAATGAAGAAGATTGGGCAGAAGCAGGGCTTGGCTTTTGTTTGTTTAATTGTAATTGGTTTTTCCAACAGATAATTAACTGTGGAACTCATTGCTCCAAGACATGACAAAGACTGGGAACTTCTCAAGAGGAGCTGGAACAGCAGATATGTCAACAAGAGTGAGAGGCAGAATGTTTGTTATGGGGAAATAAATTATTCCTGCCCGCAAATTAAACCAGCCACGGAGCCCTGTGGGCAGCAAAGGGAGAGTTTGGAAGCTCAGGATTGAAAATTTGCTTATTCTGGATGTTTATTCTATTTGGTGCTGCCCACCATGACTGGCAGAGGAGGTCACCTGGTAGATCCATGGCATGGATCATGGAATCATTGAGTGGTCTGGGTGGGAAAGGACCCTACAGATCATCCCATTCCACCCCTGCCATGGCAGGGACACCTTCCACTGTCCCAGGCTGCTCCAAGCCCTGTCCAGCCTGACTTTGAACACTTCAAGGATCCAGGGACAGCCACAGCTTCTCTGGGCACCCTGTGCCAGGGCCTCCCCACCCTCCCAGGGAACAATTCCTTCTCAATATCCCATTTCACCTCCTCTTTTTCAGTTTTAAGCCACTCTGTCCTCTCAGTTGTAGTGGTGTCTTCACAACTCCAGCAGGAATAAAAGCCCTGTGGTAGCTGGAAATGGCCCTTGGCATTTCTGGGCACCAAATGGAAAATACCTTCAGCTCTTAAGAGCACCAGCCAAGTGCTGAAGTTGGGAATATTTGGGAATTCAGCCCTGGAGGAATGTCAGGCCAGGCTGGTGTCGCAAACAACTCGGAGCCTCCGTGAACCATCCAGGGGTGTCCGAGGAAGGTGCTGGGCTCAGAGCCTGTTTCATGGAGCCTTTCTGAGGGGAGTTAATGACAATATTGCAGGAACTGGAGGGGACATATGGAATTTCAGAGCTGCACGGAAAAGGACATCAGTGCTTAATGCTTGAATTCACCACTTACAATAAACGCCTCTCCATGCAACCAGCACTGCTTTAGCTCTGCCTTATCTCTGCCTTATCACCATGAAATCCAAGCACAGATCAGCTCCATCCTGATGGCTCTGGGAGGAGTTGCTGGGTAGAACCTGATGATAACGAGTAGCTGTGAGATGGCAATGAAACTTCTCCATATATTGAATATTTATTTCAAATTGTAGCCAGCCAAACCAGTGGGCAAGAAAAACAATAAGACACAAACCCTTGCCTTTTCAATACATGAGTTTTATTTTTATTTTAGGTCTTCTTGCCCCGCTAGCAAAGGTCATAAATTATTTAACTGCTGTGGCTCAAGCTTTCTCTTTTTTACTGTCTAATAAAATCAGAGAAATATAAATCTATTTTAGGTCCCTTTTTACAAATAATTGAGAGGGGTGACAAACAAAACAAGAATTGAAGCAACAATTCAAGGCAGGATGGCAGCGAGCTGTGAGCACACCAGGAGGTTTCAGTAAAAAGCTTGTAAGGTGCATTTTTGCTTCTTCTTGGCCAGAGATGTCTTGTTGCCTTTTTAAATTTAATAATTTATTGATTCAATGCCTGGATTTTTCATGTCCTGGCTGCTTGCTGCCTATTAAACACATAATTCAGGGGGTTACATTATTGTACTTTGGGCTGCCCACGTTTCAGGCAAAAGCTGGGGAAAGAGGCACTGACAAATTTGTGGGAAAGAATCAGGTTGTGGGATCAGATCCCTGCCTGCTCTCCCTGGGACTGTTTGGCCTGGAGATTTTAAATAAGCAGCAGTTTTTTTGGGTATGGACCTGTTTTGGTTGGCACTGGATTTGTTGGAGGAAAAAAAGTGGAAAGGTCAAGGAAGAAGTGGAAAAAGGGAGAAATTTAGCACAAGGAAAAAGGAGAGGAGCAGTGTGGGAAGAGGGGGAGCAGGGTGGTGTTTAAGGGTTAGAACCTTTTCCATATAGGAATTTTCCCTACTATCCAATCTAAAACTTCCCTGGCACAATTTTTCCCTTTCCTAAGAGGAAAAAACCTGAATGCTTCCTCTGCCCCCTAAGGTGGGATCTGCTAGTCTCTGTCCTATAGGAAATCAGTGGAACCATAGGATCATGGGATTTTTAAGGTTGGAAAAGACCTGGAAGATCATCAAGTCCAACCCTCGAGCCAGCACTACCATGTTCAGCACTGACCCTTTTCCCCGAGTGCCACATCCACAGGTTTTTGAGCACTTCCACGGATGATAATCCAGCACTGCCCTGGGCAATTGTCTCAATGTCTGACAACTCTTTCGGTGAAGAAATGTTCCCAAATTCCACCCTGAGCCTCCCCTGGCCCAGCCTGAGGCCGTTCCCTCTCCTCCTGTCCCTGTTCCCTGGCAGCAGAGCCCGACCCCCCCGGCTGTCCCCTCCTGTCAGGAGTTGTGCAGAGCCACAAGGTCCCCCCTGAGCCTCCTTTTCTCCAGGCTCAGCCCCTTTCCCAGCTCCCTCAGCCTCTCCTGGGGCTCCAGCCCCTTCCCAGCTCCGTTCCCTTCCCTGGACACGCTCCAGCCCCTCCAGGTCTCTCTTGCCTTGGTCTTGAACCCTTCCAGATTTTCCATTCCGGTCCCTGAGCCAAAAGGCCACAGGGAGCAGCCTCTCCCAGCCCCACTCATTTTCCACCCCTGCTCTGCACAAACTCTTTCCAGAAATCTCCACAAAGATTTGCCCTTCCAGCCCTTCCATGATTTCCTCCTGTCTCTTTCTCCCAGGACTGATCTCCTTCACTTAAAGACCATAAATGATCAGGGGTTGGTTTAAGCACACAGGAATAGAGATTTTGGGATAAAAATAGATTTCCTCCTTCCACATGAATTCCTGCAGCTCCCTCATCATTTCTGCCCGAGCAACATTAACGAGTCCCATCAGAAACCCCTCCAGAGGATCCCTCTGCAGAGCAGGGAGAGGAATTCAAAGGACACCAAGGGCCCCTTTCCACTTTTCCCACCATCTTTCACAGCTCTGTCTGAGCTGGGAATGAGGTAAAGGGATTTAAGAGGAGGAATTAAAGGTTAAGCAGGTTCAAAGCAGCACAAAGCCTGGTTTAATGTGGCTGATGAGAGGCTGGGGCAGAAGGGATTTGTGATTCTGTCAGGAGCAAAGGGAAAAATTCAACTCCTC
>VWZP01001598.1:194097-221798 GCA_013396995.1 Dicaeum eximium
GATTGGGAAGGGCTGGGATGGGGCAGGGATGGGGCTGGGATGGACTGGGATGGACTGGGAAGGGCTGGGATGGGGCTGAGATGAAGCTGGGATGGGGCTGGGTTGGGTCTGGGAAGGGGTTGGAGTGTCCCAGCAGTAAAAGAGGGGATGTTACACCCTGCAAACCCCAAAACAGAGGGAATAGCACCTCTTCCATCCCTCCTGCATCCAGAGGTGAGACCCCTGCCAGCTGAGTGTCCCTGGGGCTCTCTGCCATCCATCACTCTGGATTTTCAGGAGAAAACAAGTCAATCAATTACTTAATTAAATAACAAATCCTTTTTTGACAGAATTATCAAATAATGGCTGGGCATGGGAGGATGCTCCAGGATAGTGGAGAACTGGGATAGATTTCTTATTATTTATATTATTGGCTGTGTGGTAGATGTGATTTCAGAGCTCAAGTGCCACTTCTTGAACACCCAGAGGAGAAAACATCAGTGCTGAGGGAGCAGCTCTCAGGCTGCAACGACTCCAGAAGCTCCCAAGACTTTTTAACCCAGGAAAATAAAGTTTTGGAGTCAATACAGTGGCTCTTTAAAATACACTGGGTGAGTAAAAAAAGAATATTTAAATTAGAGGATAATGCTCCAATAATAGTCAAAGTGGCCATGAATCAATTGACACTGGAAAGCAGGAAAAAAAATCCCAAACCACAAACCACTATGGAATTATATCCTGGAATGACTTTCCAAACAGTACAGTACGGGCAAGAAGCTGAAAATATTGTGAGGTGAAAAAAATGGAGGAAAACTTGTAAAGCAGGCTGTGGGTCAGGCTGGGGGAATAAATGGAATTGGAGCTCTCCATGACCCACCTTGTGCTGGAATAGGGCAGAGGGGAGGGAAAGAGCTGGTCTTGTTCCTCACTGATTGTGTTTATTGTTCCCTGGATATTCTGGATTGTACACACGGCAAACTGAGCTGTCCTGACAAATATTCCTGTGCCCTGCCTGCTCTGCTTGTAGCAGCACAGCTCCTGTAATGAAAAGAGGATTTATTTCCAAAGGCTTGATGTCCAAACTGGAATTAGACAAGGACTTGTGGATTGTACCCACTTTGTTCAGCACTGCTGGTTCAGCTTGCTTGGCTCAGGGCAAAGAGGGATCTGTTTGCTGTTCCTACACATTCCAGGCCTTAATTCTTTCCCAGCACAATCCTGTCTTGCTGTGAGAAGCACCAGGTCATTTCCTTGGTGTTCCCAGGCAGCTTTACAGGGAATGGAATTAGAGAAACCAATGAACTGATATCTATGGGTAACATTCCCTCCCTGCTTTATTTCCTGGGATGGATGGCAGGAAATTCTCATTACACAAGAACGGGGAAATCAGTCAGAGCAACAGCAAGAGGAAAACAAATTCTCAAGCTGGCTGTGCCCAAGGCACACCTGAGTCAAATTTTCCTGGAAAAGCTGTTCCAAGTCATCAGGAAGTGCTGATATTCAGGGGGGAGGATTAAGAAAAATAAAGAAAAATAGGTTTAAATTAAGAAATGGGTGCTAAATTATTAAATGGAAATTATTTCTTATTATGTCTCTTGTTAGAGAATAAAATAAAAAGAATGGAAATAAGAGAGTAAAATTAAAGAACAGTCACAAAATCCTTGTCTGTGGTGTAGAAAGCAGAGGTCACACTGGGATTCTGAGAAAATAAAGTTCACCACCAGGACTTTGGAAAGGCCAAGAGAAGCAGCAGGACCATCCAGAGGTAAAATGCGTACTGGAAATGCCAAAGGATCATCCACATTTTGGAAAATAAGTGCCCAACAAAAACTAATGCCATGTTTGCAGCTGCTTTTACCAGGGAAGGGGTCAGGGAGGCTCCTGCTCCTTTCTTTAGAAGGGAACACATCAAAGCATCATTCCCATAATGAAGGAGATCCTGGGGCAGATCCAAATCCCCCAGAGGGGGGATATTCTTCCCAGATACTTGAGAATTTCACTGGGGAATTGCTGCTTTAATAACTGGTGGGAAAGCTGGAATGTAAAAATGCCTCAAGGCCAAGGTGAAATGACCAACGTGGTTCCCATTTTTAAAGAGCATCCAGTGTAAAATCCAGGAAAATCTGGAGTGGCAACACATCCCTACCAGATAATTGTGATCTAAAAGAGGATCCATGGAAAAACCAGGATAATGGGGAGAGTCCACAGAGTTCTGGAAAGGGAAATGGCACTTTAGGACCTTTGGAGGAGCCCATGGACACAGGGAAAACGGAGACCCAGCTGATAAAGAACCTGCATTTCCAAAGGCATTCTACAAAATCTCTCACAAAAAAAAAAAAAAAAAAAAATTAAAAGTATCTTAAAAAACTGAAGCTGCCATGGAATGAGGGGGAAGGTCCTCACATGGATAAAAAATTGTTGAAAACAGAGAACATATAGGCTGGGAATTAAATTATCAATGCTCACAGAGTGGAAGTGACCAGAATTCACTGAGGGAATGAAATTAGGGAAAAATGTTGGAAATCCTTGTGACAACAACAGGCAGCAAACTCATCCAGGGTGTAGGTTCCTGCTCCCACTGTGAGGTTCTGCTCATCTTTTCTCCTCTTTTTTTCTGCCAAAAAGGTGGGACAGGACTTGAACCAAACAAGAGAAAAGGGTGGCAGATGAGATTAAATTGATTCACAGATATGTGAGTTTTTATTCCAGAAACAGCAACAAACACCAGGATTCTGCATCCTGAAAGTGTCTGGATTAGGGAAGGGAGAGGTGGGATGGATCTCAATAAACCCATGGCATGAAGGGAATGGCCAGCTCAGGAGTAATTGGGATAATTGTTTATTTTCTCTTCCATTGCGAGGTGGAAGTGCGGAAGGAAGGAAGTGCGGAAGGAAGGAAGTGTGGAAGGAAGGAAGGAAGGAANCAAGTAATGGAGAAATTGCCCAACAGACTGGACAGGTTCTGCTGTGAAATTCCACGTTCACCCCAGTACAGCTGCCGCTGCAGGGACGGAGCCAATGTCCCACCTGTTCCTTGGCATTCATGGAACTCCTTCTAGGAGAGACAACCCCCCCTGCCAGCCCCTCCTGGCACACTCAGGTCCTGGCAGGAGGTGATTATAGACAGCAGATGCTGCTCCTCAGAGTGGGTTTTCTGTCACCACTGGCAAAGTCACCCAAGAATTGGTACCACTGTGACCTCTCTGCTGTCTTTTGAAGGAAATGCCTCTAATGCAACAAGCTGAGTTTAGTTAAACCAGAGCTGTGCAGAGCAGGGGAGAGTGGTGTCTGCACAGAAACCAAAAAGGGAAATATCCTCCCTTCCTGGTCCCACTTTAATAGTTACAGCAAAGGTCTGAGGTTTCCAGCTGATCCTTCACACACAGATCCCTGCATGGAAAAATCTGCTTGGAGATAACCCCTCCAATGGATACAAGCCCTGTAAAGTGTCTTTAATGATTCCTGCAATGTGGAGCAGGAAAAGGTTCAGATCAAGGCATTGCAGTCAAATCCATTTCATCCCCTTTGAGGAAGAGTTGCCCAAAGCAGCCTCCAGTGAATAACAGGTTACTGGAGTGCCCACAGGGCAGGTTAGCAGAAGCCCTGTCTGTTCCCAGTTTCCTGAATTGGGATGAGGCTGGCCAAACAGCCAAGGGCAAAATTCTTTTGATGCAAAGGCTCACCCCAGGCCCCAGTGACAAGGTAAAGGACCCAGTAACAAGGCCCTTATTTTAAAAGGATTTACCTACATGCAACAGGATACATCCCACCAGAGAAATGTTCTCCACCAGCTGGGATGGGCTGAGTTTTATTGACTGAATCCTTGGCTCCAAATTTCCCGTCAAGTTCTTGTCTTGATTCCCTGACTGAGTCCTAACCTGGGTCCTTCCCCCTCCCTGGGATTTGCTGGAAGCTGGGTTTGAGTGCAAACATCTTCTAAAACTGCACTTAAAGCACAAATAACAGCTTGGAAATAAAAGTTGAGCACTTGTTACTCCCAGAATCTTTGCTTTGTTGGGATCTTTCCTGAAATTTTAACTCTGGGCAGTCTCAGGTCCTACTCTGTAGGGTGCAGTTCTCGCTTAAGGACTGTAAGGATGCTTCCAAGTTTTCCAGGTGCAGAAGGGTCCCAGGACATTACCCACTGCTCTCTCTCCCTGCACTCATTCTTCCTGGAGCCCAAGCTGGCAGGGGCTGTTTTTTCCCTTGTTTTGGAGTACTGCACAACATTCCATGGAGTATGAAGGGCCCTTCTCATGGTTATCTGAGACAGGAGGAATTGGCCCCTTGAGCCACCTCTGCTTTCAGCCTCCCACTGCCAGAACCCCAGAGCAGGTCAATGGAAGCTCCTATTCTAAATCCTGGGATCATTAGAGATGGATCAGTGCCTGCTGGTCATCTCATCCCTGTAACTGCTCCAAGAGTTCCAAATGAGGAAGGATCTCTAAACCAAGACATAAATATCCTGTAGAAATTGTCTGTTAAAGCCCTGGAGAAGATACTGGTGATCATGGTTAGGATTCTCCTGGTGAATTTTTTCCCTTATTTTAGAGTAGTGGACAACATTCCATGGTGTGTCAAGGATGTGGGATAGCAGCACTTCAAGGACCCTTACCAACCAATACCTGGTTGCCTGAGACAGGAGGAATTTTCCCCTTGAACCCATCTGCTTTCAGCCTCCCCCTGCCAGAAAACCAGAGCAGATCAATGGAAGCTCCTGTTGCTTCCATTAAAGCCCTAGTGGAAGCATTAAAGATGGATCAGTGTCTGCTTTTATCCCAGGAATTCCTCATGAGGGAGAATTTCCAAACCAAGACATAAATATGCCATAGAATTTAGATCCTGGTGATCATGGCTGGGATTCCCTGGGGAGACTGGGACACTTCTGGCAATTGCTGCCTCCAACACAGCCCTGGAGTCTCCCAGAGGCAGATTTGGTTTTATTTCATCATTAAGTATGGCCAGGTACAGAAGGAGACATCAAAACTTTTGCCAAAGATGATGAGAACTTGTACGAAGTGCCACACAACCAGGACAAAGCACCCAGTGTCCCATTAATGTCACAATTTCTACATGAGCAACGAGGTTGGTGAGGAGCCTTTGCCAAAGGGGCCATCCCTCTCGCTGTCTGCAAACAACCCCCACCCCTTTCCCCCCCCAACCCAAGATTTTCATGGGATCTCCCCAGCCCAGGGATAAAAAGACTGGGGGGTGATCTGAAAATAGATAAACCCAGGATTAGTTGGTTATTTTACATCTCATGGGGCAATGATGGGATTAATCTTGGAAAACTGCATTTAGTCAAGTGAAAAATTGAAGCTTGAACAGTGAGCAGCAATACAATTATTTGGAAGCTTGGGAAATGAGTTTTTATGAAACACAGAAGGAATTCAATACATTCTAGCTATCAAAAAAAAAAAAAGAAAAAAAAAAAGAGACAAGGCTGAAAAATGATTTGTTATGTGATGTGTAAACAGGCTCAGAGGGAAGGACGTGGGAATGGGCTCTGTGAAGCACCAGCAAAGTGACCAGCAGTGGATGGTGAAGCAGTACAGATTCAAATTAAAAATAAAAGTATGAAAAGTGGGAAAGGCTCTTGAAGGGCCACAAATGCAGACCCCACATCATCCAATAAAATCCAGATGTTGTTTGCAGGATGTTTGATTAAACACAAATTATCAGGCTCATTCCACACTTAACAGGGAAAAAAGATCTCCGTCCATAAAATCAGTTTAAATATCACAGTGGTCCTTTCAGGGCCCAAGTTCTGTGTTTGGTATCAAAGTGTTGTGTTCAAGGAATGCTGACACAGCTCATTCCAGCAGGCAGCACTTGGAGAATGCCACAACTGGGGAATGGCTCTTTATGACATTGGCTCTGTCCTCCTGGGAGCGTGGGCTTCAACAAGGCCGTGGAACCAGTGAATCATGGAATGCTTTGGGTGGGAAGGGACCTTCAGGAGCATCTCATCCACCCTTGCCATGGCCAGGGACACCTTCCATGTCCCAGGCTGCTCCAAGCCCCAGGGTCCAACCTGGCCTTGGACACTGCCAGGGATCCAGGGGCAGCCACAGCTTCTCTGGGCACCCTGTGCCAGGGCCTGCCCACCCTCCCAGGGAACAATTCCTTCCCAATATCCCATCCATCCCTGCCCTCTGGCAGTGGGAAGCCATTCCCTGTGTCCTGTCCCTCCATCCCTTGTCCCCAGTCCCTCTCCAGCTCTCCTGGAGCTCCTTTAGGCCCTGGAAGGGGCTCTGAGCTCTCCCTGCAGCCTTCTCTTCTGCAGGTGAGCACCCCCAGCTCTCTCAGAGATGAAGATTCTGGTGTTAAAGACACAAAAAATGAGAGGTTGGGGTTTTTTCGAGACTTTGGAGGCCTCATGGGCCCAGAGGTTTCCTGCTTTCCTCCCTCCTGCTGCTCTGCCACCTCCTCTCTGTCCCTTTGAAGCCATTCCCTGTGTCCTGTCACTCCATCCCTTGTCCTCAGTCCCTCCCCACCTTTCCTGTAGGTTCCTGGAAAGCCACACTCCTAAGCCCTAACCCTAACCCCAAGTGTAAGCTGCTCTCTCTGTTTTCCTTTCCCCACTGGAGCTTTTTCCCTGGAGCTGGTTTCTCTTCTGCGAGGACAGTGCCAGCTCTGGTGCCCCTGGAGTGAACCAAGATCACTGAAACTAAAATCTGCCACTGCCTTTTCCCCTGGCAGCACCTCCAGGTTCTGCCCAGTGTAAAATTCAACTTTTTCACCTTTTGTTGGATATAGATTGGGATCTGAGTGTTAAAAAGGAGTTTATTTTGAATTAAATATTGCAGAATCACACGAACCCAGAAACAAATTGGGTGTGGTTGCTGGGAATAAACTTCCCAGCATTCCTGCTGCAGAAGATTTCTTTCCATTTGGTTGAAGCATCCAAAAATATTTCTCCATATTCAGTTCAACCTAAATTTTCTTTTGTTCCCCCCTATCTTGTAACAGCTGAAGAATTTCATCCCCAGGGCAGCATAGCTTGGAGGTGAGAGTGAGCCCCCCCTCCAGCAGCACAAGTGGTGAATAAACCACTTTCATCCCATGGAAATATTGCACTAAAAAGAGAAATGTAGCTTTATAATAAGCAAATCTTATTATAAGTAAATTCCTTAGGAAGGAAATATTTCTTCCAGCTGAAAATACTTCCTCCTGCCAGAACCTTTGACTTTGTGGGAAGAACCCTTGAGCTGAGCTTTAGCCACCCTCATTCACTGGATCAAGTTAAATAATGCTGAGGGGCTCAGCCTTGGATTCCTCATTCCAAAACAGCCTATTTTTTTCAAAACAGCCATTTTTTCCCAAAACACCCACTCTGGGAAGTCACAGAAATTGTCCTATGAAGGGAATTCCCATTGTCTGTGTACTGGAACTCATTTCATCACCAAAATTGGACAAACTCCCTCATGGAGCAAAGGCAGGTTGTCTCCAGAGGCAGAATTCCTGTAGAATTGGCTAAATCCATGTGTGCCTGGATGTGAGACACTGAAGAGATCAAGTGAGTGGCAGATGTTTAGAGCAGGAGGTGACTTTCACAGAAGATGGGCACTGAAAAAACTTCATAAAAGCATTTGGGCACCTTTGGTGGGGCTGTTGGGGTGTCCTGGGCAGAGTCAGCACTCACTGATCCCTGTGGAAAGGATCCTTCCGGCTCAGAAGATCCTGTGATTCCATGAAAAGGCTGATCCCTGAGCATGCCCTGGATTCTTACAGCAGGGGCAGGAGCTGAGTGTGGCCCTTCCCAGCTCCAATCCACACCACAGCCCCAGAATTCCCATCCTCCCTCTGCTCACTCACCCAGCTCTGCACAAATAAGGCTGCAGAGTCCCTTGGGATGAAAAGGTTCACCTGGGACAACCCAAAATGAGCTGTCTGGCTCGTATTTGCTTTATTCTGCACAGAGAGCAGCAGCTGGGAAGGGCAGGATAACCAGCTCAGGGTTTGATATCGCTTTTCAGGGGAGGTGAATCTTGCCTTAAATCCTCTGGGGCTCTCACCTTCCTCTGCAAGGCAGAGCCCACCCAGCCCAACGTGCTCCGGAAACAGAGATCCCTAAAAACCTGCCAGTGCTAAAGAAAGCCAGGCAAGAGAGCCAAAATGCAACCACAAAAATTAGATTGTTTTGACTTTAATCCTTTTTGCATGCATCTTTTTCTCCCACCCATAAACTGAAAGCTTTCCACTGATTTCCCCCCTCAGATGCATTGTTCAGATAAATTCATTAAATTCAGGGAAGAAGAAAGGTTGGGTGGGGAAGCACAAAATAAAAAGCTGGTAAGAAATTAATAATTCTGTATTCCGTGCTGTCTGCAGTAAATAATGCATGGAGCCACACACTGAACGATAAGACCCAATGAAATATTGAAGAGCTGCTGTTCCAGGAGCAAGTCTATTCCGAGCCTGGAACGAGCAGCATCTGCCTCAGGAGCAGGAACGATCCTCTATTTAAGGCTGGATTAGAATGCACACACACAGCAGGGCAAAATGAAGATTTTCCAGGCAGCTTAAATCTGACACCTCTTAATTTCTAACTGCTTGACTTTGTGACCTTGGGAATGGTTTCGGGAAATGTTATGGGGCTTTTTTACTTTTTTTTCCTGGCTGTTATTTCTGTGGTTTGTTTCAATTTTTGGAGGAGGCATCAGACCCCTGTTTTACAGGTGGGAGCCGAGACAGGAAATCCCTGGCTGGGAGCTGAAGGGCAGCTCGAAAACTTGAGAAAAAATATAAAAAATTGGACAAGGCATTGATGTGGAAAAGGGATGTTATTTTTTGTTTTTATAGACAACTTTTCTGTCCAGCCTTGACAAATAGAGCTTAAAAGCCATCAGAACCATGGCACAGAACCTCCTTAAATTCTTAATCACATCTACCCTTTTCTGTGTTAAATAAATATATATCCCTGTTTCCACCAGCACACAAAGCCTGACAGGCCAGGAGATGGGATTCTTCTCCCTGCAGTTCTGTAGGGCTTCAGGATGTGCTCATTTTTAAAACCAGAGAAGGCTCCTGCTTGTTTGGGGTTGTAGAACTCCCACAGTGCTTGGGCTCAGTAATAATCTGAATATAATTTGTCTGAATAACCAGCTCCTTCTCCTGCTTGCACCTTCTCAGGTGACAAATGCTCATACATGGCTCAGAGATTGCTCTTCATTTTTTTAGATAAATAAAGGTTTATGAGGAAACATCAGTTTTACATGAAAAACTGTGTTTTCCCTGGAATTTGTGTCATTACTGTGTTTACAGCTCAACTCTGCATTCAGGCCCTGCTTTTCCACACCAGGGCCCATCACTTATCCTCCCACACACAAAAACAAAATTTCTCTGTCTTCTCCAGGTCTGCTCCACCCTCCCTTCCACATTTTCCCTCTTTTGTCTCCGTGTTTTTTTCCCAGTTTTTACCCCAGTCTCCAGCACTTCCCTTCTTCCCATCCTTCTGTGTGCAAGCCCACCATGCTGGGTCCTTGGACACACATCCATCACCCCTTGGCTGTCACCTCATCCCACGTGGAAACTTCTGGGATGGAGCAGCATTGGTGTGAGGACCTTTGGCTGCATCCAAGACATGTCAGAATCATGGAATGGTTTGGGTGGGAAGGGACCTGAAAGCCCATCCAGTGACATCCCTGCCATGGGCAGGGACACCTCCCACTGTCCCAGGGTGCTCCAAGTCCCATCCAGCCTGGCCTGGGACACTGCCAGGGATGGGGCCCAGCCTGAGGCCGTTCCCTCTCCTCCTGTCCCTGTTCCCTGGCAGCAGAGCCCAACCCCCCCGGCTGTCCCCTCCTGTCAGGAGTTGTGCAGAGCCACAAGGTCCCCCCTGAGCCTCCTTTTCTCCAGGCTCAGCCCCTTTCCCAGCTCCCTCAGCCTCTCCTGGGGCTCCAGCCCCTTCCCAGCTCCGTTCCCTTCCCTGGACACGCTCCAGCCCCTCCAGGTGTCTCTTGTCAGGAGGGTCCCAGAGCTGCCCCAGCACTGGAGGTGCCCCAGCAGTGCCAGCACAGGGGACGGGCACTGCCCTGCTCCTGCTGCCATCCCAGGGCTGGCACAACCCAGGTGTCCTTGGCCTCTTGGCCACCTGGGCACACCTGGGCTCGTGTCCAGCCACTGTCAGCAGCACTCCAGGGCCCTTCCTGCTGGGCACTTCCCAGCCCCTCTGCCCCAGCCTGGAGTGCCCCGTGGGGTTGTTGTGACCCAAGGGCAGGACCTGGCACTTGGCCTTGCTGACCCTCAGTCCGTGGGTCTCATCCATTGATCCAGCCTTTCCAGATCCCTCTGCAGACCCTTCCCCTGCATAAGATCCCCACTGCCCCCAGCTTGGTGTCAGCTGTGAAGTGGCTGAAGGAGCACTCAGTTCCCTCATCTGGCTCATCAGTAAAGGTATGAAACAGACCTGGCCTCCATCCTAAGCCTTGGTTCACCCTTGGGCCTTGTCACCAATTCCATTCACCACAAATACACAACCCTGGGCACCTCCATGCCTCAGTTTTCCATTCCCTGGGAACACTTTTTGGAAATCTGCTGGGATGGGGCATTGGAAGTTCAGCTGGAAGGATTCTGCTCCGGCACAGGCCAGACTGAGATGGATGAGCCACAGAGAAATACACAACTATTAATTTAAAAAAGAGAATTATCCCTTATCCATTCCTTTTCCTATCATGTTTCTCTCCCACTCCACATTCATAAATAGAAATGAAGGAACTAATGTGCCTTTAGTTACTGAGTTTGTCTGTTTGCCCAACATAATTCATGAGCTGCTTCAGCAAACAGAACAAACAGATTTGTTCTGATAAATGAAAATGCTTTGGTGCATTTCTTTATCACACCCCTTCCTTTCTTCTTTTTCACTTCCTTCTCCACTGTCCTCTTCATTGTTTTCCTTGTAGGGATTTTGCTTCCGTGTTCCCATGGCCACATCTCAGGCTGATCCCGGTGATTGTGACACCACAGGGTTGTCAGCATCACTCCCTGCAGTGCATTCACACTGGGATCATTTTCTGGGGTTTAATAGCTGAAGATGAGCAAAACTTTATAAGGTTTTTATAAATTAAAACCTTCCACTGGCAGGAACAATGGGGTTTTGTAACAAACCAAGGGGAGAAGGGAAGTTCTCCACCTGGGATGTTCAGCCAGGCTGGACAGACCACAACCAGTGGCCCAGGAGCATCCACAGAATCAGACAATCCACAGAATTATGCAGCTTGGAAAGACCCCCATGATCTTGGAGTCCAACCACTAAAATTGGCATTGCCACGTCCAGCAGCTGAACAACCCAAAAAAGACTCAGTGCAAAGGACCTGAACTTGTCAACAGAGCAGGTTGGGACAGGGGGTGTGACAGGGATACGGGAGTGACAAGGACATGGGGGTGACACCCTTCCAGTAATCCTGACTATCAGGACGTGTCCCAGGTGAGGAGCTGGGTCTCCTGTTTCCAGAGACTTCAGGTGTGAGAGGTGCAAGAGCCTGGGTTGATCAATATTCAACACAGAATGGGCATTTATTGGGAATTTTTTGCTGAATAGTGACAGAGGAATTTATTTTCATTTTGGATGCTCAGGATGGGATTAATTTCTCCTAAATTAACCAAAGGAAGGACATCCACAGCTAAGCCAGCCTGTGGATTGCCTGGAGATCCAGGAGGGAGACAGGCATTTTTAGGATCAGCTGTTTCAGATCCTTCCTTTAGGATGGCTCAAAACCCCACAGCCCCCACTGTGTCTCCCCTGGGCCGAGTGAGCCCCTTGGGACACCTGAATCCCACCCCTGGGTCCTGGCAGCTCACAGGAACCAGGAGGATTTCTAATCAAGTTATAGAGATGAGATCTCGGTTCAGATTAATTGTCCTACATTAATTGCCCCACATTAATTGCTCCAGTGATTTGCAGCAGTGTTGTAAGGAAACCCCACAGTTCCAGAAGTGTTGGAGAGGCTGCTGGACACCTTTCCTTGCCAACAATTCCTGTGTCAGACTGTTCCACTTGCATCAGGCAGGTATTTTTTATTAAGCAGGTGTAATTCCAGAACCTTTTTTTCACTAAGATGAATCTCACAAAGCAAGGAGGAAATAGAGTCTCCTCCTGCAGCTGGAATTTGCATTGGCTGGAGCTGATCAGTGGTGACAGGAATGAAGTGAATCATTCCAGGAGAGTAAAGAAGCATGGGAAGAAGAGTTATTACAGTGATTATTTTCTATCTGCTAAGGCCACAGTTCTGAGCTTGGCTTGTCACAATCCAGCTCTCAAAAGTGACTCTGAGAAGAGTTATTGTATGGATAGGAATGAAAGATTCCACCCAGAACCGTGATCCAAGGTAGAGCAACTCCTGGAGTAGTGTCTGGACCTGAGCACGAGGCTGGGTGCAGGTGTTGGGACACCCAATCCCGCTTAGAAATTAAGAGCTGTTGCCAAATTCCTAAAACAAAGGATCCCATCAAATCTGTGGGGTCAGGATTCTCTGCAGGATCTCCTGATGTTTGGGTGCAGTTTTGGGATTTACAGAGCAGGGGCAGGCACTGAGCTCCCTGGGAGCCAGGGAATGGCTGGAGCTGGGCCAGGGCAGGCTCAGGCTGGAGCTCAGGGAAAGGTTCTTCCCCCAGAGGGTGCTGGCACTGCCCAGGCTCCCCAGGGAATGGGCACGGCCCCGAGGCTGCCAGAGCTCCAGGAGCGTTTGGACAGCGCTGCCAGGGATGCACAGGGTGGGGTTGGTGGGGTGTCTGGGCAGGGACAGGGGTTGGATCAGTGATCCCTGTGGGTCCCTCCCAACCTGGGACATTCTGTATATCTGTAAGCAGATATTTAAAGGGCCTCTGGAGGGCTCTCCCCTGTCAGGAACACAGATGTGACATTGTCCTCGTAGCCTCCTAACTCCTGACCACCATGAGCATGTGGAATTAAGAGAAAGGAGCCATGGATGGGACATCCCTGAGTGCCAGTTTCTAGGTCACCCCAGGGGGTTAAGGATCACCTGTTACTGTGAAAAAATCCAATAGGTGCAGTTGGATATGGGACAAAGCAATGAAATGTCCTCATTTAAATGAATTAATTTTAATTCATTAATTTTAATGAATTAATATTCACTGTCTGGGTCAGTTTTCAAATGCAGTACTAAGTCAGGATGAGGATTTTTCTGCCATGGTTAGGTGGGATTTGGTTAAATGGCACAAAAGAGGAACTTTCCTTTTCAGGCTTCAGTTCTTTACGTGGGAGTAGCTGTGGAGGGTTTTCTCTGGAGAGAAGATCCTGTGCTCCCCCTTGGAATGGGCTCCCTCTGCTCCACCTTTCCCTCGGGGTGCTCCAAAGGCTGAGGGAGCCAGGCCAGAGCAGGCTGGTGTTCCCTGCCCCAGAGACACTGTTTGAGTTAACTGATGGTTAAAAGAATTTTTTCCATTTTAGCCCTGGGATTTATTTTTGGTGAGAACTCCAGAATAACTGGACAGAGAAGAATCTGCCTGGTATGAACAAGACTCTGAAGAGAGGGACCAATTCCTTCCATTATTGATAACAAAATCATCTTCCCCAGAATAGCAGATGAGGCAAGATTGGCATTTTGAGATAAGGCCCTGATTATTGCCCGTGGATTCCATTACATCCTATTATTTCTCTCAGATGAAACTTTAAATTGTCTTTCCTAACTGCAGACAGTTGGGAGTTATTCCTTCTACAGAACAACCATAAGTTATTCCATTAACTTCTCCATTCTTGTTTATTTTTCTATTTTGTTTTAATTAATAGGGTACCAAATGTTCAGGAATTCAAAAGTAAATTCCTCAGGTAAGCACTGGTCTCCAAAAAATTGCTGGAAGAACTTAAAATCATGAGTAAATTATTTAAGAGCATTAAGCCAATTCATAATTCAGCATTATTGATACCAGTGGCTGCTGGTGAGGAAGGAGGGGAAGAAGATGGTGGAGGTCAGCCAGGTGGGAAAGCAAAGCTGTGTCTGGCAGGATGAGGGAGGAGAGAGTGGATCCAGCAGGAGAACTTTGGGATGACAGCAGGTGCTCTGCTCTTGAAAGATTTAGAGGAAGTCCCACTTTTTTGGGAGGGAAAAATGAAGGGTAGGTAAAGTTACAGCTGCTGGAAACAGAAATTAGCAGGAGTCAAAGTTTATGGGAAGGAACTGGAACGAAGGGAAAATCCAGGGGGATCTGTAAGGCTGGGGAAAGGTAAAATGGACAAAAAAAAGACATCCTAAGAAGACTTGGCAACTCCAACTTGCAGCAGGAGGGAACGTTGGGAAACTGGGGGTGGTGAGAGCTGACCTGTGCATAGTGAGGAACTGAGGAGCAGTGGAGGAGGGTTTGGGATTTGAGGCAGGATCTGGTGGAATGTGCAGCAGGGATGGGCCAAATCCAGGTCCTTGTTGTGTTGTGGGAACCATAAATCCCCCGGAACAAAAGCTGAGTGGGTGGAGCCAGCAGAGCTCTCCCTGTCCTGGGGGGCACAGGAACAGCCCGGGCCAGGGGGGATTGTCCTGCTCTGCTCCGCTCCGGGCTGGGACAGCCCCACCTTGAGAGAAAGATCTAAAGCTGTTGGAGAGAGACCAAAGGAGGGACACGTGGATGGGGAAGGGTCTGGAGGGGCTGAGGGCACTGGGAATGTTCAGCTGGAGCAGAGGACCCTGAGCTCAGAGCTCACCAGAGGCTGCAGCTCCTCCTGAGGGCAGCTCCAATCTCTGCTCTGGGACAGGGACAGGAGCCAGGGAATGGCTGGGGCTGGGCCAGGGCAGGCTCAGGCTGGAGCTCAGGGAAAGGTTCTTCCCCCAGAGGGTGCTGGCACTGCCCAGGCTCCCCAGGGAATGGGCACGGCCCCGAGGCTGCCAGAGCTCCAGGAGCGTTTGGACAGCGCTGCCAGGGATGCACAGGGTGGGGTTGTTGGGGTGTCTGGGCAGGGCACAGCTGGACTTCGATGATTCTGTGGGTTCCTTCCAGCTCAGGATAGTCCATAATTCCATGATTCCATGGGTAGAGGCAGTCCATCCCCCCAAGTCCCAGCTCCTTCTGATGTCACAGCAGAAAGGTTTTCCCACTTTGGGAGAATCTCAGAGCTGACCTGGATTGGAATGTGCCACGTGAACCCCCCGGCTGCTCAGGTGTCTCCTTGATAGTTTGCAGATCCCACATGGAAGTGGCTGTCCAGGTGGATGCCTCCCACATGGAGTTCTCTACCATATTAGTGCCAATATCCCAATATTCCTGTCTCTCCCACCAGTGGAACAGAGTCCTTGGATCCCTGGTGTCCTTTGTCTCCCTCATATCCTTCCCTGGCCATCCCTGCTGGAGGAGGTCACCTCGCACATGGTGCTGCTCCTGATGTCCTGCCAGGAGTTCCAAGGGACCCAGTTAATGGTGGTTTATATAGAAATATAAAAAAAATCTTTATATTAATATCTCTCTTCAGCAAGTTTGGGTTCAATTAACTGTTTATTAATAAAGTTTTCGTCAGTGACAAATCCCCTTTTTGCTTAACCCATGCAATTCCATGACCTATTTAGTCCTGAGTGCACTTGTAGCACTTCCTGCAAATAATTAATCCAATTTGGCCTAATGGGATTGTGGATGGTCTGATCCTCAGTCGTTAATGCTTCATTCTTGCTCAGCACTTCAGTTTTGCCTGGAATGATGAGATCTGGGAGGCAAATTGGGAAAGGCTCCTGGTAAATACTCACAGATCATGATTTAGGAGGAGAATTGCTGCTCTTGATGAAGAATTAGGGACAGAGAGAAATTCTTGCATGAATAAGATGACATTTATTACAAAAAATTGGGCACAGCAAAGGACCAAATGGTTGGATTTTATGTTCAGAGGCTGAGGAAAAAAAAAAGAAGATTTAAGGAAAAATAAGAGAGATGTTGAACTTTAAGGAAAGCTTTATTGTCCACATTAGCAAAAGTTATATTTTGGAATAGCTGAATGGATGTTCCCGAGCCCTGATCCAAAATTTGTGCTTTAACTCAGAACTCCAGCTCCTCTTAAATCCTAAACTATTTAATAACATTTGTGGAATTTCCCTCTCCCACTTTCCAGGGCTTCAGGAACTTGGACTAGCATCCAGAATGGAATGAATGGAGCCAGAGGAGGCTTTGCTGCTGGTGCTGTGCTTTATCTCCACCTGCCTCAGGAGATGAGTGCTCCCAGTAATCCCAGTGATGCCCTCTGGGGTCACTGGTCTGCCTGGCAGCAATGGGGAGAGCAGAATCCCATGCAGATTCCAGCAGGAAGGAGCAGAGTAGATGGGACGGGACTCACTGAGACTCACTGGGACTCACTGGGCTCGTTCTGGCTGAGAAACCTGGATATATTCCTTGATAACTTCCCAAAATCTGCACGAGCAGTGGAGAAGGAACAAACAGGTGAGGGAACAAGGTCATTCCTTTCCTTCCTTTCCTTCCTTTCCTTCCTTTCCTTCCTTTCCTTCCTTTCCTTCCTTCCTTCTGCGCTTCCGCGCTTCCGCGCTTCCTTCCGCACTTCTGCGCTTCCATGCTTCCTTCCTTCCGCGCTTCCTTCCTTCCTTCCTGCCTCCCTGCCTCCCTCCCTGCCTCCCTGCCTCCCTCCCTGCCTCACAATGCCAGAATCCTAAATCCCAAATCAATTTCCAGCACTCTTAAACAACTCAAAGTCCAAAAATATTCCTTCAGGTCTTTGGGAAAGCCCTGCCGTGCTCCAAGGAGTGCTTTGATCTGAGAGCCAGAGGTGGTCAAGCCCTGGAAAGGCTGCCCAGGGCAGTGGTAGAGTCCCCATTCCTGGAAGAGCCAAAAAACCTGTGGATGTGGCACTTGGGGACATGGATTAGTGGGGAACACACTGGTGGTTGGACTTGGTGATCACAGAGGCCTTTTTCAACCTGAAGAATTCCATGATTCTAAGGGATAACTTATAAAATCCCTGTTTTTCCAAAGCCTCGTCCTGGAGTGAGATGGGTACAGACTGCAGACCTGCAGTGTCCCTGCACACCTCTGGAGCATCATTCCAGCAATCTGCTCCTGCTCCAAACCTAGAGCGCCAGAAAATTGTCCAAGGAAATCAAACCCTATACCCTGTGGAAATGGAACTGATGCACTGGAGTTAAACCTGGAGATTTTCTTTTATTTTTCCCTCCTGGAGAATGGAAGCTCAGCTCAGAATCAATTAGAGCAAGCCCCAGGCAAATCCCGAGGCTGATTAATGAGGGACCAGCTCCATCTGTTTGGTTCATTGGTGTGGATTGAGAATGGCTGGGAAGTTTGTCCAAAGCAGGGGCACAGCAAATGCCCCACCGTGAGTTCAACATTGCCTTTTCCTGGAAAATAAAAGGGATCCATCCTGGATTTGTTTCTATTCCAGTGGTGAAGCTCCCAAGGTTTGCAAAGGGGAGATTCTTCTTGCACCAAAAATCCATGTATTGCTCCAGAAACTTGGGAAAAAGTCCTGCGCTCCTATGGCTGTTTTTCCATTCACAGCTGGGGTGGGTGCTGAGATCAGACGCCTCCCATCTCTGGTGACATGAGCATAAAAAAACATGGAAAACTTGGATGTTCCTGTCCAGGCCTTTCTGTTGTCCCTTCTTGGTGTTGTTATTGGTTGCTTTGCCTCCATCAGTTATTGGGACTATTCCGTATTGATAAGGCAGGTTGGGGCCAGCCCAGTGCCAAGTGGGATCCGTGTGTGGATCCAGGGCATGGATGAGCCAGATGGCACTTCCAGAATGGTGGGAACGAGGCCTGGCAGCTGCCAAGTGGATCCTTGTGGGCAGATTCCAGCTGCCTCAGCCTGGCTGAGGGAAATCTGGGAGGAAAAGTGAAGTTATGGATGTGGAGGAGCCACTAAGGCCCTGTGGGCTGATTTGCCTCTTCATGACCTGGCACATTTTATTCCCACTTTTCCTCTGAGCTCCATAAATCATGCAGGACTTCTGGAGAACCACATTCCTGGGGCCCAGGGTGAGTTAATTTGTGCTGGCACCAAGATCACAGTCCAGACTCAATTAAACCCCACTTCAGCAAAGTTTGGGATGGCAGGAGATCCGAGAGCTGCTATATCCGAGCAAAATGTCCTCATGGCAGGGTCAAATCCCAGCCACTCCTGGGAATTTAAACATTCCAAGGTTTTAGTGCCTGAGTTCCTCAATCAACCAAACCCCAGTGCCTGGTTGGTGACAAATAATCCCAGCATCACCCACACCACGTTACTCCAAGGCTTTCCCAGATGAGAAATTCCCATCAAACATTCCCTGGCTGCTTTTTGCCAGAGAGCTTTATTCCTATCCACAGGAGTGGGTTTGTCTCTGGATTCTGCTGGAAAGCAGAATGTCACCTTTGCAAATGACTGGTTTGGGCTGAAAATCAGGAAGGGGGTGCAGGTGTTCAAGAGAAAGCTGGATTTTTGCCTTTTAACCAGGAAAAAGCCAAATATTCATCCCAAGAAAAGCCTGAATGCCATTTTTTATGTTAGAAAAAGCAGGAAAAATGCAAAGAATAATAAAATAATATTTTAGAAAAATATTTCCACACCTTAACCCATGCCTATGCCTGGAATCCCAGCTGATTTCCTTCCAGCAAAATGTTCCTTTTCCACATTTTTCCAGTGGAAATGGCTTTGAAACCAATAATAAAGCAGAAATAGGGTTCATTTTTCCCATTTGCTTTTCCTTTCTTTTTTCTTTAAGAATTTTCTTCTCTTTTTTTTTCATAAGGGAGTTGGGGAACAGAATAAAAATCCTTCAGTTTTCAAGTAGCTGCCCCAATATTTTAAATAATATGCATAGAAAACACATTTCTGATAAAAATTAATGTAAATTAATTCAGCCAAACAGTACAAATTTGGGCTGATTCCAGTCATCATTGTGCTTTGTCCTTTTCCAGCTTCCAGGCTTTTGCCAGGACCTGGCTGCCAGGAACAATTTTGGGGTTGTGGTGGCAGGGGACAAATCTTTTTCCAGCCCCTTTTTCCTCTCATTCTGCCTCATTTTGTCTGTGCTTTAAGATGCTTTTCCATTTTCTCTTTTCTTGGAATCTCCCTTTATTTCCAAGCTCCCTCTCTCATTTTAGGCGGAGCCTTGGATAAGAAAATGGGAATAAGAACCTGTCCCCAGAGGGAAACCAGCACGTCTGATCTGGATGTGTGCCAGGGCTTTCCTTCACCTCCTGCACTCCAGGAAAATTAGGGAATCCTTCTCCAGTGACATTTCTGGAAGCTGCTCCACCCCACTGCCCACTCCCACACCACTGGAAATGTGGAAAATATGCTTTGGATGGATCAAATCTGAAGTGTTCAGACAACTGGATCTGATTTTCCACCTCCCAAAAGAGGAGCAGCTCCTGAATTTTGTGCAGGAGCCATGAGTGGTTCCACGGGGATGGGATAACCTGGATGGGCCATGTTTTATCCCAGTGGGAATGCTCCCATCAAGGTCTCTTTGCATTCCCTGTCTGTCTCTCTGAGCCAATTCCTGACTGCAGGGCCCTTCCCTTTCCATCAGACATCCCATCCTTATTCCCAGCCCTGCCAATCACCCGTGGCTACCCCTAGAGGTCTGAGCCAAGAGGTTGGATGGGAATTCCTGGTGGAATCTGTGTCAGGCATCAGCCAGAACTGGATCTGGCAATGCCTGACAGGCTGCAGCTCCTCTGTCCCAGTTTTTGTCACTTTTGAAAAGAAGGAAGAGTTGGGGAGGGGCTCCAGGACTGTTCCTGGCTGACTCAGATGGAAAATTTCTTTTTCTGTGCCTTTCTTTTATGGAAAGGTGGAAGAAGGAAACCAGGGAGGCCTTTAGTGCCTCCTTCCCTCATCCCTCTGAACTCCTACAGCCTTTACACCCCAATCCCTGCAGCCATGTCCTTGCCTGGCACTCTCCAGATCCATGGAATGCTGCCATGGCCATTTCCTTACTCCTGCACATCACGGGGAAGTGTTGGAATCCCCACCATTGCTGGAAATGTCCAAGGCCCACACAGACATGGTACCTGGGGGCATGAGTGAGGGGTGGCCTTGGCAGTGCTGGAAGAAGGGTTGGACTGCAGGATCTCAGAGGATTTTTCCTACCTTGATTCCATGATTCCATGGTTCTGTGGCTGCTTTTCCACCCACACCAACATCCCTCTTCCACCACTCACAACCCTGGGGCTGCTCTGTGTCCTTGCCCTGCTCTGCCCAAATTTAACCAAACCTGAGCAGTCCTTGTGCTCCATCCATGAGTGATGGCTCCTGTAGGTGTGTGACCATGTCATAGAGAATCATGGAATCATGGAACGTGGGTTGGGTTGGGAGGGACCTTAAAGCTCTTCTCACTTTCCCTTCCAAAACCTTCCACTATCCCAGGCTGCTCCAAGCCCTCTCCAGCCTGGCCTTGGGCACTGCCAGGGATCCAGGGGCAGCCACAGCTGCTCTGGCCACCCTGTGCCAGGGCCTGCCCACCCTCCCAGGGAACAATTCCTTCCCACGATCCAAACTAAATTTACCTCCCTTCAGCTCCAAACCATCTCCCTTTTTCATGACTGTGCCTCTGCATCTCCCCTCTCCGACCACTGACATTTGCACAATGTAGTTTCTATTTCCCAGTTTGACACTTTATTTATCAAAGCAAGAAACCAGAAGATAAAGACTTTTCAGCAAGAGCCTGGGATTCTTGGATTCTTCCGAGGTTACCTCTGAAGCAAGTTTTCCCTCCCTCCCTCTCTCCCTCCCTCGTCACGACACCCAGTCAATATTTGAGTTGATAATAAAAATCTATTTTCTTTTCAGCTTCCCTGCCTCAAGAACAACATGTGCCTTGTCTTCCCTTTGCTTTGCTTATCAGATTCCAGCCAAAATGAATGGGCAGAGCTCTTACAAACAGAGAAATTAAATGAAAACAACACCAGTGCCAAGTTCTCTGCAAACACAGGAGTGAAATGAAAAATGCCACTCGCTGGAGATTCACCCAGCCCTGTTGAATTATTATCTGTCATGGCCTGTTCCTACATTTGTCCTTTCCCTGAAGTTGATAAATAAGACTTCCCACAAGTTCCAAAGCTGTAGCAGGAGTTGGGGAGCACATTTTGTTCATAAATCTCAGGACTATCTCCCTGACTCTCCTGGCAGCCCCATTGCTCAGAAGTCCTGCACTTCCCATGTCCTGCCTTTTTAATGGATAACTTGGAAATCTTTCTTTCCTTGATCCAGCGGCCAGGTTGATCCAGCTGTGCCCACAAGTCCTGATTTCCAAGAGAAGACCTTTGATGCACCACAGTTTTTTGGGCAGATTTTGGGCCTTCAAGGGGTTGGGTTTTGGTGCTGGGGCTGTTTTATGGCTGGGCAGCCCGAGGGGTGGTGCAGCTGAGAAAAAGGGAAAAGGGAAATCCTCTGTCCTCAGATGGGCTCAGTCCTGCCAAAAAAACCCCAAATCCCCAAAAAACCCCAAATCTCATGAAGGCCAGGCCTTGGAGGCACCATCTGTGTCCTGCCCTTTGTGCAGAGAGCAGGGAAAACATTCCCAGCCAGAGGGAAGGGATGGGGCACAGAGATCACCCTGTGAAAGGGGATTTAGGTGAGGAAATCAGACTTGGGCCGCTCATTTATGGACACTTGAAATGAAATAAAATCACTGGGGTGAAAAAAAACCCAAAAAGAAAAAACAAAACAAAACAAAACAAAAAACCAAAACAAACCCCAAAACAAACCAAACAAAAAACAAACAACAAACAAAAAAAAAAACCAACACCAAAAAAACCAAAGAAAGCCCCATCTAAATCAGGTTTATCAAGATTCATCCTAGCAATTTTTTGTTTGGGAGCAGAGCCCTGCAGGACAGGGCTCAAGGCCAGGCCTGGAGGTGAGGAAGATCTTTGCTCAGGAGTCTCCAGCCCATCAGCCCCTCACTTCCCCTGATTTTCTCCCTGCTGCTCCCATTTCCACAGGGATATGAGGATTCCAGCTGAAGTCTCTTCAATTCCTTGTCTTGGAGCAGCTGTTCCAGCTGTTTCATGGGATGAATTGGGACCTATTCCTACCTTTTCCTTGTCTGCTGGGCCCCACCCACAGAATCCTGCCCTACATTTGGTTTGGAATGTGCCAGATCCCTTCTCCCTTATTTTTGGGTGTCCCTGTGTTCCCTAGGAGCACTGGCCACCCTCCTCCACCAGGGTTTTCCTGTGTTCAGGGACCTCTTGGGTGACAGCACCTCAGGGTTTGTGGCTTCCTTGTGGAAAAATTGCTTTATGACTAAGTTCAGTTTTTTAAATTGTGCTTGAAATAATTCCTATTTTTCCCATGTGCCGGTGTTGTGGGAAATATCACAGATTCATGGAATGGTCTGGGTTGGAAGGGAGGTTAAAAATCATCCTGTGCCACCCCTGCCATGTGCAGGGACATCTTCTGATATCCCCGGTTGCTCCAAGCCCTGTCCAGCCTGGCCTTGGATATTTCCAGGGATCCAGGGCAGCCACAGTTGCTCTGGGAAGGCTTTTCCAGTGAGATCCCAGCTGGCTCTGCATCCCAGTATGTGCTGGACAGGTCACTGGTGCCACAGCAAAGCTGAGCAGTGCTTTGGGTTGGCAGATCCTTCAGAAAACTGCCCACGGATGTGCTGGACTCTCTGGGAAAATCTCTTCCCAGGGGAACCCAGACTGAGCTGTTCCTGCTGTGGCTGTGTCATCTGGAAAATCAGTGGCATTGAACACAATGGGCATTTGAATTCCTTTTGGAATGTTTGGTGGCCTCAGATGTCTGTGGCTGTGTCCTGTGCTGTGACAGCTGTGCCCTGGTCACAGCTCTGCACGGAGGACACTGAGGACAGCGCGGAGAAAACTCCCGTCTTGCCATGGCAGGATTTGCTTCTGAGGGTAGTTTAACTCTCTGTGCAGTCAGGGATATTTGTCTGGAATTAGATTTGCTTCTCCAAACCACTTTTACCTCAGAGGTGAAATTACATGCGCAACAATTTCCTTTAAATAATAGGGGAACTTTTCCACTTCCAAAGCTCCATGTGGCTGCTGGAGTTTTGCCCTCCAATGTAACTATTTATTCCCCCATTCCTGCTTTTTTTGTTTTGCTCAGGAGTATTGAAAATAGTCTCCATCTCCTGTCTGCTCCTGGCTGGAACTGCATTGTTCATCAGACATTTATTAGCTTGTCTGGTGCCATGGCTATTATTCCTCCCTGAGATTTCTCACTTCCTGGAGTTTCTGTTCCCTGACAAAATAACAAAAGCCTCCCTTTCTGTGGCTCATTTTTATCCCTTCTCAGCTTCTCCTTATCACACTCTTTTCTTGTTTCTATTACCAACACGCTCGGGCAGGGCCCTCTGTCTGCACACCCCGAGTCTGTCTGGCTGCACAGCAGGGCTGGGCTCCTGCCAGCTGGAATTTCATTTTCTTCTCATTTCCACAAGCTGGTCTTGCTGGACTCTGATGCCCAAATCCATGAGCTGATGGTCACTAAGTGTAGGAACAGAATCCATATTTCAAATAATCTGTGCATTAAATACATCTGGAAACAGTGAACAGCCCAGCTCTGCGTAAATTTGAGCCTTAGAGGGATCCCCATTTCCTTCAGCTACGTTGCTTTAGAGTTGTGGAATATCCTGAGCTGGAAGGGACCCATAGGGATCATCCAGCCCAGCCTCTATCCCTGCCCAGACCCCCCACCAACCCCACCCTGTCCATCCCTGGCAGCGCTGTCCAAACGCTCCTGGAGCTCTGGCAGCCTCGGGGCCGTGCCCATTCCCTGGGGAGCCTGGGCAGTGCCAGCACCCTCTGGGGGAAGAACCTTTCCCTGAGCTCCAGCCTGAGCCTGCCCTGGCCCAGCCCCAGCCATTCCCTGGCTCCTGTTCCTGTGCCAGGGAGCAGAGATTGGAGCTGCCCCCAATGAGTCTCCCTTCAGTTTCCTCTTCTGCAGCTGAACATTCCATGTGATCTTATGCTCAGCTTCCCCTGGAGACCCTTTCCCATCCTTTCCCTCCTGCATCTCCTTTGAACATTCTCCAAGAGCTTTAAATCTTTCTTACCCTGTGGCACCCAAACTTTTCATCTCACTGCAGTTGGATTGCTGCCAGCAGGGACAAGGCCTGAGCTCCACCCTGCAGGTCACTAACCCTACAGGGTCTCCAGAAGCGGGACAGGCTGAGCCCTTGGGATGCCTTTCCCAGTGCCACGCACACCCTGGGACTGAGGACTGAACATTTTTGGGCTGAAATGGCCCTAGTTTCCACCTCGTGTCTGGCTCAATATAGCAAGACACATGTCACATTCACAGTTATCCCCAGAACGTTCATGTTCCAAGCCTTTTGGGTGGTATTTTCCTCATTCTAAAATAAAGGAGACAATCACATCTTGCTCTATTTTTTTTATGGGAAGCATTGCGCAGTTTGGCTCCCAAAATAGTGTGTTCTGTATTCCCACATGCATCACCTGATGGAGAAATCTGGAAGAGTTGGAGATCGCTGATTGTTAATTAAATGGTCAAATTGATGGGAACTTGGGAATACTTTGAGTACTGGCAGGTAACTGAGCCCCCCTCGTGCTCTTCCTGGTCTCCTGATCTGTGGCAGCTGATCCTGAAACCACCACAGCAGTGTGAGGGTGACATCTAGCCAGGCATGGGGACACTTCTAACATGGGAAAAGTCCATCCTCAGTCCTCTGGCCAAGGGCTGAGCAGGTTGGGAAAGACAGGACCTCCCCAGGGAGCTCAGTGAGGGTGACCAAGAGTCTCAATGGTTCATGGTGGGAATGGTTTTATCCCCATTTGGGCACTAAAGCCACAACTCTCTCTACACAAAACTCACTGGGATTCCTGCACATAAAAACAAAGGAGATTTATCCCAGTCTCAGCCAGCTCAGACAAGGTCAGGCCTAGAGGAGCCCGTTTGTCCATGGATTTTAAACTGAGCCTCAGGGAACTGCTTCAAACTCTGCCCTCACTTAATCCTGTGATGGGGTGGGCAGGATTCACCCAGGATCTTCAGGAATTTCACAGCATGGCAAAGGTTCCTTTGCCTCCTGCCTGGAACATCAATCGCTGAGCATCTCCCAGTCCCCTCTCCTCTGGTCCCTGTCCAGCTGAGGGTGGCAGGAGCCTGGGGACCCCGCCTTGTGTGGGGATCCCAAAGGGATCATGGACAGATCCCAGCTCCCAGTTCATCCCTGCAACAGGAGCCTCACACTGGCACCAGTGGCTGAGAAATTGTCACCCTGACCCAGCTCTGCCACAATTCTGATTTACAAACCTCTGCAGTCACCTCCTGGTCCCAGAGTCACTTCTGGCCTTTCATTCCTTAAATTCCTCTGGGGAGGGACCAAACCTCTGAGCAGGAGAGCAAAGCAGGAAGGAATTGAACTCCCAAGTCTTTTGCTGTGGGTGTCACACTCCAGGCCCTGTTGTGGGCAAAAGGGAACAGGCAGCACATATGGAGCTAAAAATACCCTGGGACTGGAATGAATGTTTTGACAGCCTGGTAGTGCAAATGATCTGATAATTACCAACCAGCCTCATTAATAGAATGCTCAAAATCATTGTCTATAAACATCCCTCTGTGCTGGAGCTGTGATGCCCATCAGGGTCTCTGTGTGCTCCTTGTCCCAGGGGCGGCAGAGCTTGAATCCCATCTCTGCTCCTCCTCCTGGGATTGATCATGGGAGGGGCACTCCCCAGGGATCCAGACAGCTACAGTCCCATCTCTGCTACTCTTCCTAGGGGTAAAGATGGAACGGACATTCCAAGGGATAGCCGACAGCCTGAGAGTGATTTTTTTAGCCATCTGAGCAGCACAGGATGAAAAGGAGTTTATTACCTTTTCTTTGGTACCACAGGCACTGAACTGGGTTAATCACAGCTCCAGATGTGTGGCTTGATATCACAACAGGGCAGGATTAAGGTCATTGAAGTGTCTTGTAAACAGATTCATTTTAGCAGGTAGAAATTGGACTTATCTTTGGAATAAAATGATTGAAACACAGAATCACAGAATGGTTTGGATGGAAGGGACATGAAAAATCATCCATTGCCACCCCTGCCATGGGCAGAGACACCTTCCACTAGGCCAGGGTGCTCCAAGCCCCATCCAACCTGGTCTTGGGCACTTGCAGGGATCCAGGGGCAGCCACAGCTTCTCTGGGCACCCTGTGCCAGGGCCTGCCCACCCTTACAGGCAGGAATTTCTCCTGAACATCTACCTAAATTCCCCCATGTTCAGTTTGAATAGAGACAGATATCCACAGGGGAGAACTCAGCTCAGTTTGGGAAATAGGTACAATTATCTCCAGGGTAATGAAGTGCAGGAAACAGCCCCATGGCAGCTTCACGTGCTCCAGGTTTCCCTGAAGCCACCTCTCCCAGCTAGAGATTCATTTGCCTTCCATCAGCTGCGGCTGATCCTTGCAGAGCTCCTGTGCAAGGCTGTGCTCAGCTTAACCCGTGATGGATGGAGGATATAGAGGTGATGGATTAAGTTGTTAATTATACAATTACAGGGAAGGTGGAACAGGGTGCTGGTTAAAAGGAAAATTACTTTGCAAGCTGATACCAGCTCCTGGAGCAGAGATGAAAAATGCAAAATAGGACAAGACAGGACTCTGTCTGAAGCAGAATCACTTGAAAACTTATCCAAAGTAATTCCAGTGGAACTGAGGCTAGGAGAGGATGGAGAACTGGATATTTCAATTTTATGGCCAGAGCTACACTGTCATTTTTATCCATGGGATCCCTCGGTTAATCCTGCTGAGGGTGGAAGCTCAGACAAGGCAGCTGCTCCAAGCACCTTCTATGCAGGCAGAACTGGAGCTTTGGCTTAAACATGGAATATCCTGAGCTGGGAGGGACCCACAGGGATCATCCAGTCCAGCTCCTGTCCCTGCCCAGACCCCCCACCAACCCCACCCTGAGCATCCCTGGCAGCGCTGTCCAAACTCTCCTGGAGCTCTGGCAGCCTCGGGGCCGTGCCCATTCCCTGGGGAGCCTGGGCAGTGCCAGCACCCTCTGGGGGAAGAACCTTTCCCTGAGCTCCAGCCTGAGCCTGCCCTGGCCCATCTCCAGCTTTTCCCTTGTAGTTTTCATATTTTATGAGTTTCTTGGGTGTAAACTTGCTGAATTTTTTCTTCCCATGGGATAGGGAATAGGGTTAGGGTTAGGGTTAGGAATTTTTAGCTCCATATGTGCTGCCTGTTCCCTTTTGCCCACAACAGGGGCTGGAGTGTTAACCTCTTCAGTGCTTCAATCCTCCCTCCAGTGAGAGAAAGGAACCAGAGGAAAGCGTGTAAAGGAGCAACATGAAAACATTGAGGGCAGTGAAGAAGTCAAGCCCCAGATGGGAGGGATGAGAAGATGCCTTGATCTTGGAGCTGAAATCCTCTTGTGAGCTATGGAGAAAAGACTCTTTTTCCCTATAATGCGTGAGACTATGGGGAGATGAAAGGTTCAAATTTGAGCAAGGGTCTCCAGGCTGAAGTAAGCAGAGGATGAAGTAGCTATGATCCCATGAGGAGCTTGAGCAGAGAAAGAGAGAAGGGAGGATGAGATCCTGTGCCCCCAGGAGAGAAGATCTCTGTTCTCAGGGATGAAGATTATTTCTGAGACAGATAATGAGAACATTTGTTATTTTGAACAGGTCATCTTCAAACCAGTAACCCCAAAGTTGACATGGCCCATAAACACAGCTGTGGGAGGTTTGTGGAAATGGGAAGGGCTTCACAGTGGCAGGGTTTTTTTCCCCCGGATGGCTGCTATTTCGTGAGGACATTGAGAGCCATGAGAGAA
>VWZP01001598.1:223480-250005 GCA_013396995.1 Dicaeum eximium
AGCTTTAAAGCCAAAATTAGTCAGTGCACTGGCACTGAGTCTTCCTGCCTTACAGAAACCCTTCTATTTGTTCGTAGATATAGAAAAAGGGGTAGCTCATGGAGTCCTCATAGTCCAGGACTGGGGAGGAAAACCAGTGGCCTATTTATCAAAACTAGCAGACCCTGTCAGCCGAGGGTGGTCAACCTGCATCCAGGTGGTGGCAGCAACCACCATACTCACAGAGGAAAGCAAAAAATTTGCCTTTGGGGGAAAACTGAAAATATATACCCCACACTCAGTTAGAAGTATCCTAAGCCAAAAGGCTGAGAAATGGTTCACTGATTGCCGAGTGCTAAAGTATGAAGCCATCTTAATAGATAATGATTTAGAACTAATTGTTAGTAACCAACTCAATCCTGCCCAGTTTTTATATGGAGAACTAGGTGAAGAATCAATACATAATTGCCTATCAAACTAAAGTAAGAGAGAATCTAACAGATCAACCACTCCAAGGTGGGAAACAATTGTCCACCGATGGGTCTTCATGGATAATCCAGGGGCACTGGGTATCAGGGTACGCTATAGTGGATGAAGGGTTAGTAGCCATAAAAAGGGAAAGTTACCTTCCAACTGGTCAGCCCAAGCATGTGAGTTGTGTGTCCTAAAGCGAGTTCTGGAAATGTTAACACAGAACAGGGGAACAATATATACAGACTCAAAATACACTTTTGGAGTAGTGCATACCTTTGGAGAGATCTGGGAAGAGAGGGGGCTATTAAATTCAAAGGGAAAGGAGCTGATTTACAAAAAACTTGTTTTAGAAGTGTTAGAAACCTTACAATTACCAAAGGAAGTGGCAGTAGTATATGTGAAAGGACTTCAAAAAGGGGTGACTCAAGAGGCACGAGGGAGCAATTTAGCTATTTAGAAGCTAAAAATGCAGCTGAATCAGGGACAGAAAAACTAATGATGGCATTAACCCCCATGGGAGAAATGCAAATGTCTCGGTTTGAAAAGACAGGTGTCTGCTAAGGAAGGCAGGAGCCTTCCCTGAAATGGAAAAGGTAAACCCCCCTCCCTCCAAATTACCACAATTTTGAAATTAAAAGGCTCTCAGGCAAAGATATGGGAATAGGATTAACAGTTCTTTACTGGGAAACTGTAAATATAAATGTAATTAGTACAAACAAAACTACTGACAGAGTCAGAAATACGACCTGGCACCCTGGGGGTCAGGGTGATGATAACAGTCCAGTTGATTGGTGGCTACTCCTCCTGCAGTGACAGATTTGGTTCTGCTGAAGCAGTGATCCTGTAGAAGGGTGTAGGTTTCCTCCAAAGGTCTGGTGGTGGTGGTGTAGATGGGCCTGGTCATCCTCTGGGAATCCAGTGGAGAAGAGGCTCCTCTGGTGTCCCAAAATCTCTGATTATATTCAGGTAGGAATGCTTGGCTCCTCCCCCTGGGCAGAGCATCTCACATGGGATGATGGAATTTTATCAGTCATGCAGTGAGGCTCAAAGGGTCGTTAACAGAAGATACCTCCCTGGAGGGAGAGATTGGTTGTGGAAGAGATAAGAAAACTGCCCAATTAACTGAAGATAACTGCCCCACCTCCAACAGATGGCAAATAGAATACATACCTAATTTACAATCCAGGACAGCAAGAAGTCCCGGTATTCAGTGGGACAGAAGAGGAAGAGCTCCTTAAAATAGGAGCCAAGAAAGATAATGAAGGGAGGTGGAAATTAGCAGATGGGAGACAAATGTTGAATAAACCCCTTGCCAAGAAAACACTAGAAGGCATACATGGGACAGCACGTTGGGGTACACAAGCGCTAAGTTATCAATTTCTCAGGGATGGAGGCTACATAGGAATTTTCAGCATAGCTAAGCAGGTAACTGAACAGTGTCTGATATGTCAACGAGTAAATAAACAGGTCATGAGGAGAGCACCCAGAGGAGGGCAAGAACTAGCCTTACAGCCTTTTCAAAACATCCAAGTAGACTTTACTGAGCTTCCCCGGGAACAATAGTAGAAGTTTTTGCTAGTGATAGTAGATCACTTGACTCACTGGGTAGAGGCAGTACCCACTGTTAAAGCCAACACCAATGTTGTGAGTAAAACACTTCTAGAATCAATCATTCCCCAGTATGGGATGGTGAACAGGATTGATTCAGACCAGGGAACTCATTTTGCATCGAAGGAAATTGTTCAAGCCCTGGGAGTATAATGGGAATTGCACACTCCATGGCATCCACAGAGTTCTGGTCAATTGAGAGAATTAATCAAACTCTTAAAAGGATTCTAGTTAAGCTAATGATTGAAACTCAAATGTCATGGATAAAATGTCTCCCTTTAGCCTTACTAAGAATTAGAGCCCAACCCCGGTCAGATGTGGGGGTCTCACGCTATGAAATGATGTTTGGGTTACCCTTTTTGATCTCACCCTAGAAGGTTGCCACCTATGAGGAAGGGGAAGCCAATGCCAAGAAATATGTTATGTCTATAGCATGAACCTTAGAAGGGCTAAGACATAAAGGGGTATTTCCTCAAGCTACCACTCTGGATTTCAGAATCCATAATATTAACCCCGGGGATTGGGTGATGATCAAGTCATGGAGATATCAGCCTCTAACTCCTCAGTGGGAAGGTCCCTTTCAGGTACTGCTCACCACTGAATTGGCTGTGTGAACTGCAGAGTGAGGATGGATTCATGCCAACAGAGTTAAAGGCCCAGTGGAAGAATCCAAAGAATGGACTGTAACATCCAGACCGAGTGAAACAAGACTGACTCTCAAGCAGAGACCAAGAGACAGAAGAAAAACAACAAGATGCCCAAAAGTAGAGCCAAGCTTCCACCAGCTGGCTCCAGGACTGTTTTCCTGTTTTTTTTTTTTAATATAGGTGAGAATTACAAGCATTTTTTGAGGGGAAGTACACAAGGGACAGTAAAAGGTAATAGGACAGCTTCCTTAAGAGCCACAAGTAAAATGAGACAAAGGAAGGAGGGCAAGAGCAGGTTGACCCTTTGTTCGCTACCAAGAAGATTCCGTAGCACTGCTGCGGATAGCAACCCCATAGGCATGGTAAGATAGGGGCAAAAAGGCCATGCCGGTCCTGTATTATTCCTCAAATGTCTTTTAATACAAAAGAGACTGGAAGGCAAGACCAAGTTGGCCTCTGTACTCACCACTAAGATACACCTACTATGGGCAGCAACCCCATAGGCACGGTAGATGGGGGTAAAAGCCATAACGGACCTCTGTGATGTCCTTTGGTTTATTCCAAATAAGTGTGTCTAAGGAAAATCTGGGATTTTTTTTTCTTTTTTCTTTCTCTGGTTCCCACTGTCCTTGCCCACATCAACAGATGCTAGTAAAGGTTAATTGTTGGAGCCAAATAACTGATAGAAAATGAAAAGGGGGATTTGTGATAAATGAGTATTGAAATAGCTGACTCTCACAATTAAAGGGTAAATATTATGTATATGCTAAGAGAAGTTTTATAGATATGTTTTCCCTTTTTTTGCATTGTTCTCATGGCATGGCCAGGGAAGCTGGGGCATTTGGGAGGTCGGCTCGTTACTATGGCAACATCTGACCGCAAATCCAGATGTCGGGAAGTGATCTCCACCACTGGACAGCAAAGAAGGAGTTGATGGACAGAACTTTGGGAGGGGCAAAAGGGTTAAAAGGTGGAACATCCGCTTTGAGGTTGAGCACATGGTGGGGAATACCTTGCTCCCTGTACCGTGTTTCATTTTCTTTATTCAGTCTTCTGTTGTAATTTTTGATAAGCTATTTAATACACCTTTTGAAATTTTAAAAGTGAGGATCATTTCTCACACTCAGCAATAACCTTTAAGAGATTGAGGGCCTGGAAACTATGGAAATGAGCCGCCCTGGGATGAAGAGTCCCCTTGGGACCAGTCTCTGCCCATCTCGGTGTCCATTACATTCAGCTCACGCCTGGAATTGCTGTCAGGGCTGGGAGTGCCCCAGTTCGTGCAATCAAAGCATTCCTGAGATTTGCATCCTGGAATGCAGATGCTGGGAAAGAGCAGATTACATTACACCCAGCTTTGTTTGTTTGCTTCAGCTTAAGCTCGTATTTAGGAACAAATAGAAAATTGTCCTTGTTTCCCCCAAAATAGTCTGAGGGCAGCATGAAGCAGAGGGAGGCCTTCCCATTATTTTTCCCTGCCTTGCTCCAGGTGCTGCTGGGGCAGGTGAGCAGAGCCAGGAGCATCCCGGCCAGGGGGCTCTCCCATTCTGTCAGAGATTACCTGGGAATTGCCTGTGAATTACTGGGAATTACCTGTGAATTACTGGGAATTATCTTCACCAGAGAGCCTCAGCTCAGGGCTCTGCCAGTGAAACGCCATTAAAAATTCACAGCTAATCCAGAGGGCTCATCCAAGGAGTACATTTACATTTCTCCACTCCCTTTATCCTGCAGGATCCCCTCAGACCACACTGTTGTGTTTCCATGTACAAAGTGCTTTTATTCCCAGCTGGATTTTGCTGTACAAGGGGAGCAGGGGAACCACCAAAAGATTTCTTTCACGGACATGAAGATTTCTGGGAGAAAGCACAACATGGATGTGGTAGAGCCAAAATTTTTGTGGATCTCTATGAAGCTGTTGTCTATTCCCTTGAGTGAGTGAAGCTGAACCCCATCTCCGACCAATTATCCCTCCTGTTGATCCCTCTGCCAGGGGAGAAGCAGGAAAACCTCCCTCTGCACTGAGGGAACACCAGGAGTGGGGTGGTGGAGACACTTCCTCTGCTGGGCAATTCTGTTTGGAAACAGGATGAGTCCAGGATGTGATTTTGGTGAAGCTTTAGGGTTAAATCCTCCAGGAATGACCATTTGCAAGGAATTCAGGAGAAAGGGAATGATTTATCACAGTCTTGCCAATGGCTTATCACAGTCTTCACAAGGCACAGAAGAGTTTTGTCACCGTTGTTCCCTAGAGCAGCATATTCTCCTCACTCCCAGGCCACATGGCTGGAGCTGGAAGAGAAAATCCCTAGATTTTCTGTGGCTGTGGTGTTTCCTTGAAGTCCTGGAAGAATAGGGCAGGGATCCACACACCTCAGGATAAGATTGTGGATGGGGGAGCATGCTGTAAGCACAGCAAGCAGTCCCTGCTCCCAAAATCCTCTGGATCAAAGCAGGCAAGTCCTGGAATGTGACCTTTATCCGAGCTCAGCGGCTCCTATCGATGTGTGTCAGGTGCTTGGAGGGAAAGGGCACCGAGAGATTGACTGGGATTGATGGAAAGTGTCCTTTCCTCGGGCAGGCAGGGGCTGGAGCACTGGAGCCTGTACAGGTTTAGCTTTTGCCACTTGTTCATTCAGGATTTACTAAACTGAGAGGGAAGGAAGGAGTTCAGTGTGAGGGGATTGTTCACCAGCAGGGATCTGAGCCACGATGGGGAGATCAATCCAGAGCAAATGGAGAGGATGAACCTGCTGCTTCCACAGGGGAAGTATTTCCCAGAATCATGCAATCAGGGACCTTAAAGTTCACTTAGTGCCACCCCTTCCCTGGGCAGGGACACCTTCCACTGTCCCAGGCTGCTCCAAGTCCTGTCCAACCTGGCCTTGGGCACTGCCAGGGATCCAGGGGCAGCCACAGCTTCTCTGGGCACCCTGTGCCAGGGCCTGCCCACCTTCCCAGGGAACAATTCCTTCCCAGTATCCCATCCATCCCTGCCCTCTGGCAGTGGGAAGCCATTCCCTGTGTCCCTGTCCCTCCATCCCTTGTCCCCAGTCCCTCTCCAGCTCTTCTGGAGCTCCTTTAGGCCTTGGAAGGGGCTCTGAGCTCTCCCTGGAGCCTTCTCCTCTCCAGGTGAGCACCCCCAGCTCTCCCAGCCTGGCTCCAGAGCAGAGGGATTACCCTTGGAGCACAGTGAATTTGTGCCCACAAACACATTTCTCCATTGCAGTTTTCCATTGGCTCCTGGCTCTGACCCATCCATGTCTCATCTCCCAGCCCTCCACAAACGTACCTGAGAATTCTCTTTTCAATAACCAATTTTCATCTTTTTTTTTTGTTTTGTTTTTTTAATCTCTGCAAAGATCTTCAGCTGAGTGGCCACAACCCTGGAAAACCAGGAATTTAGTCAGGAAAGCAGGGACGTGGTGCCATCAGAGGCCTCAGAGCTGGGCTGTGTGGGTTGGGAGGTGGTTTTGAGCTGTGATAGCTCTGAGTCAGTGTTAATCCCTGTTAACCTGGGATTGCCTCTCCCCGACTCTCCCTGACATCCTCCAAGATCCCAACAAAAGGCTTTCCTGGGACACTCTACACAAGCTCAGTCCCAGCAGCAGCTCCAGTCCCAGCTCAGATTTCCTGGTTTTACTGATAACAGCACTTGGCAGAGATAAAAGGAGATGGTATTTTTCCCAAAGAGACTCCTCAAGTGTCAGCACCATCTCAGATTCTGAGAGAAGAATACCAGACTCATGGCAAGATTTCTTTTTTTAAATAATCCTTTTGAGTTTCCTTTTCCTTGTCTGTATTTTCTATACCTTTAAGATAAAAAGGGCCACAATTTCAGATTTCTTCCCAACAAACAACCCCCCCTCCCAGGGATTCCTCCCTGCTCCTTTCTTTTCCTGCCTTGCTGGAAGTTACAACACAAAACCAGGACCTTGTGGGAAGAGAAAACAAAACAATTTCTGTGAATTATGGGAAGAATATGGAAAATGAACCCATCAGGAAGCTATAGCAATAGCAGGGATGACAAGCAAGCAAATAACCGGCACAAGCATCCCAAATTAATTTCTTGTTTGCTGTCAGCCCCACTGTGCTGCTTCAGCAGGGGGACAGGGCTTCATTTTCCCTGCCACAATTCCCTGGGAGCACCACTCCAGGATTTGATGAAGTTATCTCAGCCCAGTGACTGAAGGAAACAGAGCTTTGATTTAAAAATTAAAGGAAGCAAAAAGAATATTCTATTAGAGAAGAGAAGACTCCTCAGTCATGCTCAGCACATTCCTGAGTTATTTCCCTCCTCTTCCTGTCTGGATGTGGTGCTGGTGCTGGATCCTTTATCCCCAGGTCTGTCTCCTGTTCCCAAGCCATGAGCATCCCCTGGCTGAATTCCCTCCCAGGCTCTGCCCCTGGCAGTGCCACTCCTTCAGCAGCAGCACATGGACAGCACCTCCCTGAGTGATGGGATTCCAAAATCCAGAGGTAGACACGGGGTAGAATAACTTCAGATGTCTGGAGTTCACCTGAGTCATCATTTAGGAGTCCGGGAGAGAAAGGATCATCATGGAATCACATAATCCTAGTTTGGATTGGAAGGGCCTTAAAGCTCATCCAGTGCCACCCCTGCCATGGCAGGGACACCTTCCACTATCCCAGGCTGCTCCAAGCCCCAGGGTCCAACCTGGCCTTGGACACTTCCATGGTATTCAAGAACCATCCTCAGTTCTTCTTAAGACTGAATCCATGGTTATTTCTCTCTCTCAGCACTTCAGCTTCTGATTTTTATTTCCTTCTCCCTCTTCAAGCAGCAGCTGGGGGGACTGGGCTCACCTGAATGAGCACCTGATCCACATTTGAACTGTGGCCACTGATAAGAATGGAAAATAATCCAGGGCTGTAGGACACCTATTAAATCAAGGAAATCTGTAAGGATCCTTTTGCCCAATGCAACAACTCCCAGAAAAAAACACTGATTATTGTCCTGCTGTTGAGGATGATCCCAGTGTGGAAATCAGGGAGAAAGGCAACGTAAGAGCTGCTGGAGAGGAAAACCTGAGTATGGCTAAGCAAGAGGGCATACTGCCCAGATTTTTGGATTTGAGCATCCACACAGAAGGGGATGCTGGACCTGGGTGGAGAAGGAATTCTGGAGCCTACTCTCTAAGAAGAACAGGTGCCTACACTGGAGTTGGAATAATAATTCCTACATTGTGTGTGTCCAATGTGAGCTGCTTCAGAGGCAAAAGCAAAAAACTGCCTGCTGTAAAATCTGTACAGAGGCAGAGCTACCCATCCATCCATCCATCCATCCTCCATCCATCCTCCATCCATCCATCCATCCTCCATCCATCCTCCATCCATCATCCATCCGTCCATCCATCCATCCGTCCATCCATCCATCCATCCATCCATCCATCCATCCATCCATCCATCCATCCATTCATCCATCTCCAGAGTGCACCATGTAAGAACTCTCTTTCCCAGAAACTCACCTCCCTTTCTGTTGGAAAAAAAAAAAAAAATAAAGAAAGAAATCTGTGTTTAACCCACGGAGGCAATCACTCCTGCAAGGAAAACTCCTTAGGAAAAAGCTGCTCTGATGTCCCATGAATCCTCCCTTTGGAATTTGCACAGCCTGGCTCTGGGCTCAGACTTTCCCTGGAAGGCACAAAGGTGATTCCCAAGTGATGGGAAGTGCAGGAATGTGTGGAGTGGCCGCTGTGCACCTGGAGGTGGGGACAGGGTGTGGGTGGTTCCTCAGATGCAGCTTTGCTCTCCTGTCCCAGTTTGGAGTGTCTGGGTCCCACCAGAACACACCACGAGCAGTTTTAGTGTCACATCAATTATTCCAGAGTGCTCCTGAACCCATCTGGGCAAGGCCTTTCAATGAGATGTTCCAACAGCTCCATTTCAGCCCGGAGCCATTGGAACCTCAGCCCAGACCTCCTCAAAGTGCTCTGACCCCTGAAGGTGGAAATTCCCCTCTCTGTGATTCATGACCCTGTTAATGGACCCTGAAATATCCCTCCTGCAGACCCCTCCCCTGTAGTGCAGCGGGAAGCCTGGTCCATGCTGATGGATTGCTCCAAGGGACAGATCCTGCATGTCCCTTCCCGCACCATCCCTCGCTTCCAGCCCCAGGGAGCTCTTGAGCCAGCTGTGTTTCCAGCTGTGCCAAGTCCCAAGAGCAGGGACTGGGGCAGAACTCAGCTATTTCTGGACCATTTCCTCACCAACAAACATTCCTCCTTTGTTTTTGTCCCAGGGAACTCCGATTAGGAGAGTCCTGGAGATTCCTGGAGATACCTGGAGATTCCTGGAGATTCCAGGCATTGGATCTTCCCCACCCAGCAGCACAGCAGGAAAACTGGGCTGTGTTTTCATCCACCCCAGGTAAACAGAGTGACCCCAACATCCTGCCTGACTTTGATCCAGTGCTCCAACTCCTCCCCGTCTCCCATCCCTATGGATAAATGTGGATGCAGGCGTTCACATCACTGCTCTCACTCGGATCATGCAAATACTTCACTGGCTCTTATTCACAACCAAGGAATTTCTACCCCTTTCCCCATCCTGAAGAGCCCAGTTTGGCTCCTGCCTCCTTCCCCCACCACAGAATCATGGAATTGTTTATGTCGGCAAAGACCTTTAAGAGTCCAATGGTCCCCCAGCACTGCCAAGGCCACCACAACATTCCCAGGTGCCACATCAGGGCTGTTAAACTCCTCCAGGGATGGTGATTCAACAAATTGCATCACCTGGAGAGCCTGGAGCAGTAGATCACTTCATGGATTACTTCATTTTCCTCGGTAAATCCCACACCTGACTCTTCCAGCAGTCATTGCCCCATTCCACCCCTCCTGCCAACCTGGATTTAAACCCTTCACCTGGGACTCATGATTCCCAGTAAACTGCTTCCTTCCAGAGCATTGGGGCTGATTTCTCAGCTCCTATAGGGTCACAGTAAATCACATATTCCCCACTCCTTCTTCCCTCCCTGAAATGGAGCCAGGCCCGCTCCTGCTATCCCTTAAATCTGTCCCTTTTTATGGGAAGAACATTGATCCTGGCCCCATTCCATGCTGTAAATGGGACAGACTGGATGTAAGTTTTCAGCAGTGGGCTGGGATTTGCTTATGGAATTGCTTGCAGGTATTTAATCAGGGCATGACTGAGCCTGGGAATAGAGGTGCTCCAAGAAACTGCTTTTAAATCTTCCCAGGGATCCAGGAGCTAAAGGTGTGGAGGTAGGGAGAGGCAGTGTCCTCACAGGCAATGGATGCACTCCCACCTGAGCCACCAGAGCTGGCCCAGTGACAGTAACCAGGATCACCCAAAAGCCCAAAATGGCCAAAAAATTCTGCAGTGACACATCCACGAATCCTCCATTTGGAATTTGCCTGGCCAAGATCCTGGCTCAGCCTCAGGCTTTCCCTGGGAGGCACAAATCCATGGTCAGGGCAGGAATTCAGCAGGACAAGGTCAGGGCAGTGAGCACAGGAGGGCCTGGAGCAGTGAGTGCAGCCTCCAAGGGCTCCTCCAGTGTCTCATCCCACCCTGACAGCAACAGCCGAGCCCCAGGCAGGGTCGGAGCCTCTCGGTGCCCTCAGGACCTGCTCAGGTGAACGGAGCTCCCAGCTCAGATCTCAGCCAGGAGAGCTCCAATCCTCACGGCTCCATCCAGGGCCTGTTCAGAGAGGTTATTTTATAAAACTGATTCCTTGCCAACACCAATCCTTGAAGTGTGAGCTGTTCCAGAGCGCAAACTTCACCTGGCAGATGACCCCACGCCCTCTGGGCTGCCCAGGGTGTGGAACCCTGACTGCACTGGTTAAATTCAGGTGAATTCTTATCTTCTCATTTGACGCCATTTATCATTTTTAAGCATTTGATCCTCCCACCCCTTCAAGTGTCCCCCGTGTTTGGTCACAGAGCTCTGACTGAGCAGGTTGGCAGTAAAACCCTCACCCAAAATTCAACATTCCTTCAAGGTTCCTGGCTCACAAATCACAATTTTTCCAGGCCATTCAGCCTTAATTTTTTCTTACCTTGCTCTCTCCTGTATCTTTAAAAGTTTGCTAGTTTCACAGAATAAAGGAGAAGACCCAATTTGCTCTAAACGAGGGGGGTTGTCAAAGAAATTTGCCTTGAATATAGAAAAGCAACTCTTCCAAGCACTAATTCCAGGTGTTTGGGGTGTTCATAGTCCACCTGATGAGCTGAAAATGCACCTGCAAACTCTTAATGAGCTCCTTAGGCCCCAGTGCTTTGCTGAGGATTCATTTTCCGAAATGTTGATTCTGGGTCTATCCTTGTGCTCTTTCTAAAATCCTAAAAAGAGCTGAAATATTCAGATGTGGCAATAGGGACATCCCAGGGACTGCTGGATGTGGGAGGGTTTATTTGTAGCTGTGCTAACAGTTGTTGAGGGGGCAAAGGGAGTTTGCAGAACTCCTGGGAATCCCATGAAACCCAACTCCAATCCCGGTATTCAGGCATAAGGGAGCAGAGTCCTTAATGCTGAGTGGGGTTGTGCTGCAGCTTGGGAATTTCAGCTGGGGTGGAATTCGGAGGAAACAGAAGAGGTGTATTAAAATACCCAATACTGGATATCAGAGTCATTCCAAGGATCCCAGACACTGCTGCTGTCACAGCATTTGGAACTGGAAGCTCACACAGAGGGATGTTTATAGACAATGATTTTGAGCATTCTATTAATGAGGCTGGTTGGTAATTATCAGATCATTTGCACTACCAGGCTGTCAAAACATTCATTCCAGTCCCAGGGTATTTTTAGCTCCATATGTGCTGCCTGTTCCCTTTTGCCCACAACAGGGCCTGGAGTGTGACACCCACAGCAAAAGACTTGGGAGTTCAATTCCTTCCTGCTTTGCTCTCCTGCTCAGAGGTTTGGTCCCTCCCCAGAGGAATTTAAGGAATGAAAGGCCAGAAGTGACTCTGGGACCAGGAGGTGACTGCAGAGGTTTGTAAATCAGAATTGTGGCAGAGCTGGGTCAGGGTGACAATTTCTCAGCCACTGGTGCCAGTGTGAGGCTCCTGTTGCAGGGATGAACTGGGAGCTGGGATCTGTCCATGATCCCTTTGGGATCCCCACACAAGGCGGGGTCCCCAGGCTCCTGCCACCCTCAGCTGGACAGGGACCAGAGGAGAGGGGACTGGGAGATGCTCAGCGATTGATGTTCCAGGCAGGAGGCAAAGGAACCTTTGCCATGCTGTGAAATTCCTGAAGATCCTGGGTGAATCCTGCCCACTCCATCACAGGATTAAGTGAGGGCAGAGTTTGAAGCAGTTCCCTGAGGCTCAGTTTAAAATCCATGGACAAACGGGCTCCTCTAGGCCTGACCTTGTCTGAGCTGGCTGAGACTGGGATAAATCTCCTTTGTTTTTATGTGCAGGAATCCCAGTGAGTTTTATGTAGAGAGAGTTGTGGCTTTAGTGCCCAAATGGGGATAAAACCATTCCCACCATGAGCCATTGAGACTCCCGGAGCCCCCTGGGGAGGTCCTGTTTTCTGAAATTCTGAAATTCCTCACCAAACCTGGGATTATTTCTTGTCCATTTTTCCCCAGACTTGGACCATGTCATGTTGTGTGGGCAGTGAGAGCTGCAAGACCAATATTGGCATTGAGAATTTGAATTCGGACTTTCCAGAGCCTGGGTGCTGTGCTTCCAGCCTGGAATGAGAGCCCAGACAGCCCCTGGCCCAAAGACCTCGCTTATCCCATTCCAGGACAGATACAACAGCAACTACCCCCTTCCAGGGAGTGCTTTTCTAACATGTCCCTATTCCAAAGTGATGGATGAAAATGGGATCTTGCAAAAAGTCCATTTACATGCTTCATCAAACTCCCAGCTCTGCCAAAGTCCCCAGAGCAGTGATGTACAGCCGGGCCTGCAGACTCCACCACATCTGCTCCGAGAAAAATTAGCAAGACCTCCCCAAGCTGGGGATGATTTTCAGTGCATCAGACACTCTCCCAGGAAATCCATCAGGTTTATGGATGAGTTCTTGAGACACTTCAGAGGAACTTATTACAATAAAAAAGGAAGTTCCCAGCCCTCCAACTGTACATCTCCCTCTCACTCTCACAATCCATGATGAAAAATGATGGGATGAGGTAGATGTGTACAGCTGAAAGCAGTTACAGCCGATTCTAAGGGAAGATTATGCCACAAAATTATTTTTCCCAGACTTTCCTTCTGTGTTTCAAACTAAATCCTCCCCTCTGCCTGGGAGCAAACTTGCTGAAGACCAACAAATATTGAGTGGCGCTGTGCTAGTTGATGCAGTAAATGTAAAATACAGGAAATCTGTCAAAGATCAAATCCCGAGGATCCTGAACATTCCAGTGCCAAAAGTGATGGGCTTTATCTTTGGGAGCTGCTCTCCCTAAAGCTCTCAGGCTGAGGTCACCCAGTGCCCACCACAATGAGCTCACACAAACAATCTCCCAAGCCCAGGTTAAAGCAGTTATTATTGAGAGAACATTTCTTGCAAAATGCCTCCTCCACCCTTGACCTCTCTTTCCTTGTTTTCGGAGGAGACCAAAACCGTCACAAGGAGAGTGTAGGAGCTGGAATTTTATGGCTCTGCTGGTGATTGGAAACCAAGGATGCTGTGAAATGCTGTATTTCCAGCTGGTTCCTGTTTCCTGTAATACAAAATCCAAGGGCTCTCTCTCCTCTCTCTCTCCTCTGTCCCCTCCCTGCTCTGCAGACACAAACAGTCTGTGACATTTTTCTCTGCACACTCTGCAGGGATCACGTCCCCTTTCATCTCAGCACCTTCCAAACCTTCCTCTGCCACAACTCCCTGTGCTCTTCACATTCCCCACTGGTGTTTGAGTGCTCACTCCACCCTCACCTCGAGTCCTTGGGGGCCGTTTGAGGCAGGAGAAGGATATAAAGGTATTAGGGAGTATCCTAAGAGGGACACAAAGGTGGGGAAGGATGTAGAGGGTGAGGGCACTTGGGATGTTCAGCTGGAGCAGAGGACACTGAATTCAGAGCTCACCAGGGGCTGCAGCTCTTCCTGAGGGCAGCTCTGATCTCTGCTCTGGGACAGGGACAGGAGCCAGGGAATGGCTGGAGCTGGGCCAGGGCAGGCTCAGGCTGGAGCTCAGGGAAAGGTTCTTCCCCCAGAGGGTGCTGGCACTGCCCAGGCTCCCCAGGGAATGGGCACGGCCCCGAGGCTGCCAGAGCTCCAGGAGCGTTTGGACAGCGCTGCCAGGGATGGACAGGGTGGGGTTGTTGGGGTGTCTGGGCAGGGACAGGGGCTGGGCTGGATGATCCTGTGGGTCCCTTCCAGCTCAGGAAATTCCCTCTGCAAACCCAGCCTTGCTCAACAATTCTGTTCAAAATTCAACATTGAATCCCTGTTTCTTTTCTCCCCTCTCCAGTTCTTGCTGTCCATGGCACTCCTGGGCTCAGCAGTGGTTCTGCTGTCCCTTGCAATCCAGGTGGTGCCTTTTACACAACTTTATCAGAATCCTACCAGAGGGATTCTTTCCTCCCTCTTTGCACCCCGATTTTGTGACCAAGTTGTTCACTACCTCCCCATTCTTATATAAAATCCTATATAAAAAGCAGGGAAAATGTTGTTGTGTCTTTACACTTTGCTGGCTAAGCACAACTAAATGAACCTGAAAAAATATTTACATTCAGGTTAATATTGAACTATTTTTAGAGGGGTTTGTTGGGTTGGCACTGTTTTGTTCTTTCTCCCACAAAGTAAACACTTTTCTTCTTTTGTTGGAGCTATTTTTCAGGCCAAGCATGAAATTTCTTCTTAAACAGAAAGGAAAAACGGTCGACTTTCAGCTCTTCAGGGTCTCCACTGAACCTCTGGGGATTCTGCTTCCATTTTTCCCCAGTTCCTGTCAGACAGGGAGGATTTTTAGCTGCATTTCTTCCACTCCGGGTCTGTGCTGCAATATCGTCCCTCAGTCACTCTCCCAGGTCTGGGTAATGATATTTATTCCAGCTGAACAATTCCAGGAAGAGAAAATGATGGACTTAAATTGAGGTCATATTTTGCCCATCTCCGTGTCCTAAATTCTCTGTAATGACAGGAATCCATTTGAGCTGGGAGATCATGGGATCATCATTAACAAAACTTTGTAGTGGAAAGGCTGAGTTAGTCCTGTGGAAAATGGCCATGGATAAGAGCCAGGATCCCTGTCAGGATCCTGTGAGGAATGGGAGGTGGTGTTGGAAAGGGATAACTGAGGTTGGTTTGGGATGAGACCACACAAATTCGTGGGAATGGGGCTCTCTTGCAGCAGAAGTACCCCAATGTCTCCATCCCTGGTTTGAAGATGAGGCTCCTTTCAGAGGAAAACTGGTGTCCGATGGAATTCTTGTTGAGAATTGTTGTTCCACGTTTGGGAAGAGCAAACCTGAGGCTGTCCCAGATCCATGAGTACCTGGCAGAGGGCAGATGGTTACAGGACCCTGCTGGAACTTTCAGCTAAGGGAGGAGCAGCCAACTGAGAGGACTTTTAGCAACTTCTGTGGTTGGGAAGGGACTGGCAGAGTTGACTTCAACTCCCAGAGTTGCTGAGTTGATTCAAAACCTGGCAGGACCCTGATAAAATGGGATTTTCTGTCAGTCCCTTTGAATTTGGCCGTGCTGGGAGCAGGAAGCCCAGCCTGTCCCCGGAGCCTGAGTGTGCAGGAGAAGGCAGAGGTTGCTAAACTATCTCCTGGTCCATGGAATGAGTGAAGCACATTCCCAGAGCAGCTCATTTCTGGTGAGTTTTGTCTTCTGCTGGCACCTTATCTCTGACTTGGGAATGGAGCTCCACTCTGGCACAGCCACACCGGAGGGGTACTTCAGGGGTGCTGGAATTTGCTCCTTGGCCTGCCCCAGGACCATTTCCAGTTTGATTAAGGTTCTCCTTTTATTTATGGACAGCCCAGTGACTGTAAGCTGTTCCTGTGGCATTTTTAATGCCCCTGTCCTTTAGAGATTGAGATAGCTTGGATTTGGACCTGCCCCAAATCCCATATTATTTAAACGAAGAGGCAACATCTTGAGCTGGGTTCCCAGCAGAGCCTCTCCCATGCCCTGCAGCTGTCCCAGCCCAAACCCAACCTCAGAGCTACTGTGGGAGAGCTCTGCCTTTTCCAGCAAATCTCCAGCCCTCCTGAACCTTAAAAAGCACCTTGGGAGTGATCCCTGAATCATTCCCACTCCCAACCACGCTGGAGATTGGTTTAGGTAGTGCAACACATCCAAACCTTCCCAGGGAGCACAGGACTGTGTATTCCTGTGGATCTTCCTTAAAAAGTGGGAATATGTGACCAATCCCCCCAAAAGTTTTTGATGGGTGTGTTTTTCCCAGATTTCTTGCAAAGAGTTATTATTTATCCCTAAATTTAAGACGTATCCTTATTTTTAGCAGGCAGAATGGCTCCTGGGGCTCTCAAACCCAAAGCAGAGCCAAAACCCAACTCAAAGCCTTTAAAAATAAGAAAGATCTTGTGTGTTCCTACAGGTGGAGACAATGTTGAAATATCCATGAAAAATAGACAACTCCAAGCAAGTTCTCCCTAGAACTCATCCTAGACTTCTGTTTTCTTAGGGAGAGCAGATTCCCAGTAAAAATTTGGATTCAATGGATGATAGGAATTAACCTGTTTTGGAGAGGAAGAGACATTCCATGCCAGACCTGACACCATGCTGTGTTCAAGTCGTCACCATTGTGATTCCAAACATTGAAGCATGGCAGGAATTTGCTTAAACATGAGATGTTAATATTTAAATACATCAAGGGGGGACCCAGTCCCAGCTTTTCAGCCTGCTCCAGCTCAGCAGGGCAGGCCTGTGGAAACAGTTCTCCAACCCTCATGTCCAGCATCCCTAATTATCCCAATTCCATATCCAACATTCCTAACTATCCATTTGCAAAGACAATGACTCCGTTTGCATGGCTATGAATATTAAACAGCCACTTTGCACCTGGGTTTGCACATTTGAGGCTGGAATTTTAGCACTCAGCCACCAAGTTGAAGTCTCCTGTTTCACTGTCCATTTCTGTCGGGAAAACTGATCAGTTAGGGAAAACTCCTGTAGAGTGACATCTTTTCTCCCTGTTTCTTCCCACTGCACAGCAGGAAAAGCTGTGGCTGATCCACGGCTGTGGCAGATGTCACCAGATGGCACTCTTACATTGATTCTTCCCCATCTTTAATTTTTGTTGTTGTTATTGTTGTTTATTTGGGCTTTATGGATGAGCAAGTGTTGAGGATGGAAGAGCCACGCTCCAGAGTGGAATTCAGCCAGCAGTGTTGGTTCACAGGGATTTGTTCTGGGCGGTGGAAAATGTGGGAAATTTGGATGTTCTCCACAAGCTGGCCATAGTTTTGGGCTGGAATTCCTGGGAGAAGTGGCCCTACAAGCCACAGAATTTCAGTGTGTGGGTTTCTCTGCTCACCTGTGGCACTCAGTATGAAAAAATAAAATCCCATTTCTGATCTCTCCCTGAAATTTGGTGTCACTCTGGGGACATGACACAGGTGACAAAATAGGCCAATTATATTAGAAGAGGGTGTAAAATTGTCCCTAAACCTCATCCAGTGTTACAAAAACAAAAACAACAAAACAAACAAACAAAACCCCAACAACAACAAAAAAAGACTAAAAGTGCAGTTTTCCATCATGCTATATAAAAATATGAATTTTGGGCCATAATAAAGGTTTTCTCCTTAGTGGGACAATGACTAAATACTAAACATCAAAGTCTCATGATGGTTCTTCACCCAAGAAAGCTGGGTTTGATTTTTCTTGTCTCAGAGGAGAAGAGTTGGACAGGGATATGATTCATCTCAGGAATATCCCAGGAGGACCTCCAAAATACCAAAAAAAAGAGGATTGTTCTGCAATAAAATGAAAGAAACAATGGATCAAAAAATATTAGCAATAACATTCAACAGAACATTCCCAACATGGTGTGAGGAGTTAAAAATTAATCTCCACAGGATAAGGTAAATCCCATCATTTCTTTTCTCTCATTGCTCCAATGAAGCAAAATCTATACTCTGGGATATTGATTCCATAAAATATGGGACCCCCTCACTGTGGTGAAACACCTGAAATTGAGAAAAAACAACAATAATTGTGTTTTAGTATGACATTTATAATGCTAAAATTCCAATGTGGTTTCCATGGGACGAGCAGCTCTGGGGCTTCTCAGACTGTAAGGAAGAAACTCTCTTGGCATGGAAAAATTAATTTATTTTTCTTTCCAGACCTTTTATTATTGTTGCTTGTTCCTTACAGTGTAGGGCTGGAGTCACATATGGCTCTGAGCACCAAACACTGGGACCTGCTGATTCCTGACTATCAAAATAGTCCTCAGTGGACATTTCTGTTTAATGTCACATTTCCTGTTGGAACCCAGGAGCTCAGAATGCCCCAAAATTCCAATTATGCAGCTCCTTAGTGCCATTATTATTAATTTATTATGTTCTTGTTGCCACACAAGTGTCCCAACAGCTCTTGTGCATCTCCCCTTCCCCAGTGAGGGCCGGGGCCTCACAGATCCAGCCCTGACCTCCCAAAAGGCTGGAAAAAGACAGGGAATGTTGGAGGGAATGCAGCGATCCAAAGCCTAAGGAAAATGCCTTGGCCAGAGTGATTCCAGAGCTCAGCCTGGCTCATTAGGAGCAGGATGGGAGCTGATGTGATTGCAGCAGACAGATGACCTTGGGTGGTTTTTTCCCATCTCCCAAGGAGAGACTTTGCTTGGAGAGTGGTTGGGGAGCAGCCCAGGATTGAGCAGGGGCTGTAAAGGAGCAGCTGCTGCAATAAAGCTGCAGTTTTACAGCTCCAGGCAGGCCGGGAACGCCACTTGGATCTGCTCATGAGGGTGGGAGGACTTCAGAGGCAAGGAGAGATTTGGTGACCCTGATGGGAGGCAGGTCCAACAGTAAGGAATGCCCCAGGGACCCAGAGAAATGGTGCTGTGCCCACAGTCTTGGACCCTCAGGGGGTTTGGATTCAACTCCTCAGAAGCAGAATTCCTTGTGTCCATCCCCACCCCGGGGGCTTCTCAGCCCTGCCGGGATCACAGGGGCAGAGTTGTGAGCTGGGGACATCCCAGTGTGGTAACAGGGAGAGATCCTGGATTCAAACCATCCCCCCTCCTCTTCCTCTTTTTCCTGCTCCTCCTCCTTCCTTTTCCTCCTCCTACTCCTCGTTTTCCTTCTTTCCCTCTTCCTCCTCCCCCTGCCTGCCCCAGAACAGTGGGAAGAGCCTGGTGCAGTCCAGTGACCTTCCCAGCTGGGAGTGTGGGAGCTGCAGGATGCACCTGGCTGCTCCCGGAATCCCCAGTCCATTCAGGCTGGAAAAGCCCTCCAAAACCATTAAACCTGAAAATGCCCAGGCCACCACTGCCCCATGCCCCAGGTGCCACATCCACATGGCTTTGGTGACTCCACCAGCACCCTAAGCAGCTGTGCCAGTGCCTGACCACCCTTTCCACGGATCCACCCTAAAAAACCTGATATCCAATATCCACTTTTCCCTCTTTTTGGCTGCATTTGGTGCATTTTCCATGACTAAAGCACCCCAAACCCTGAGCTCTTGCTCTGCTGTCAGGCTGGACAAGTGCTTGGAAGAAAAGCCTTCCCAGCTTATTATGGATTCAGACATCTCTTCATCTGGAGTTGCCTGAGGTCCTGGAAATAATCATGTCTTTCAGGAAGAACATCATTCTGAGGTGAATAAAAATCACTCAGCACTTTAATGAGACCATTACATTTCACTGCGTCTTTTCCTCTTCCACAAGGTCTTCCAGGAGAAACAGCTCGGATCCACCTGCTCCTGGAAACATGTCCATGACTCAGGGATTTATCTCACAGAATTCTCCCCCACCTCCCCAAATTCTGCATCCTCACCCCCACCCTGCCCCTGGTTCCCCTGAGTGAGCTTTGAGCCCCTCCTTTTCCTTGACCCCACTCCTGGGACAGCCCTTTCTGAGGAAGTTTTGGGCCCTGAAAGATTGTGGAGCAGAAATCCCAACAAACCTCACTCTCCCTGAGAAAATTAAATAATTAAAATTCTGGAAAAAATAAATTCCTATTAAAAAAAGATTAATTTAGACTACACTTCCAAAGAGGGAGCCTGGAGCTGCTCTTCCCAGGGGTATGCCCCACAGAAAGATCTGCTGGAAGTGCCCCAGCCAGGAATGTGCCTGGAGGGAAGAGGCTGCAGCTTGGATGCCCAAATTAATCCTTTCCAAACCACAGTTCATTTCCAAATGATTCCTGATAATCAGATTACTTTTCCACACATAAATATAATCCTATTACTTCTAATCATGTGCAAGGCTGAACAAATCCCATCTTTCTCACCCTCTTCCACAAGGTCTTCCAGGAGGAGAAACAGCTTGGATCCACCGCTCATGGAAACATGTCCATGACTCAGGGATTTATCTCATGGATTTCTCCCCCACCTCCCCAAATTCTGCATCTTCACCCCCACCCTGCCCCTGGTTCCCCTGAGTGAGCTTTGAGCCCCTCCTTTTCCTGGACCCCACTCCTGGGACAGCCCTTTCTGAGGAAGTTTTGGGCCCTGAAAGATTGTGGAGCAGAAATCCCAACAAAACCTCACTCCCCCTGAGAAAATTAAATAATTAAAATTCTGGAAAAAAAAATTCCTAAAAACGAGATTGATTTGAATCACACTGGCAATGAGGGAGCCTGGAACATTTCTTCCCAGGGGGATGCCCCACAGAAGGACCTGCTGGAAGTGCCCCAGCCAGGAATGTGCCTGGAGGGAGGAGGAGGATGGAGCTTGAAGCCCCAATTAACCCTTTGCAGACCACAGTTCATTTCCAAGTGATTCCTGATAATCAGATTATTTTCCATGCAGAAATTTAATCCTATTACTTCTAATTATGCCCCAATGTGCAAAGCTAAACAAATCTCATCTTTTTGTTCTCCATGCCCTCCAAGAAAGTGATTATATTCCATCTCGAGTCGTTATCCATAAGTATCTCTTTTAATCATTTCAGCATTCAGCCCCTCCAGACCTCAATTATTTCTGCTCCCTCTTCATGTCTTGCAATGATTTTGCTGCTACAGACTCCTACTATTCCTTCTCTGGGTCTTACAAACCCAAAAGAGATACCCAGGGGTCATGAAATATTTTTCAGGTACAGTTTACAAGCAATATTTTAATTTTTTCATGTGTCCAAACAGCAATTTCTTAGGAAAATTGGAAGATTTTAATAAGAAGCAGCAAAGCTCAATGTGATAACTATTGGCAGAGTTATTTTTGTTGTTCTTATCAGCATTTTGTCTCTGTGATTTGCATAATTGCTGGGTCTTGATTAGAAAAGTCCCATTTTTCTGCTAAAGGCTTTGTCAGGAGCCAATCATTTCAAGGTTCCTCACAGAACAGAGCTCCTTAGGGAATAGAGGAGGGAAGGGAAGGAGCAGTCCCAAGCCATTTTAACTTGGGAGGATAATGGAAACAATTCCCTGGTGTAGGACACGGGAGCTGCCCTTTAGCTGAAGATTTCAGCTCTGCTCTTACAGAGATGGGGAAATTCTGCTGAGCTGGGAGGCACTAAATCACAGAATCATAAAATTCCAGGCTGGTCTGGGCTGGAAGGGACCTTAAATTCCATCTCATTCCACTGGAAGGGACACCTTCCACTATCCCAGGTTGCTCCAAGCCCTGTCCAACCTGGCCCAGGATGTTCCCAGGGATGGAGAGTCCCTGCCCATGGCTCTGGAAGTGCAGTGCTGCCACTCTCTGTGTCCAGCCCCCTCAAGGGGACAATTCTGGAGCAGAACAGTGACAGAAATGCTCCCAAAGCCCCTAAAGCTGGGAGTGAGTGAGAGGAGCAGGGTATGAGTACACACCCATGAGGCTCCAGGGAAGAGAGGTTTGCCCAATTTTTGGTGAGAATTCCCAGAATTTCACATTTCAGAACAGAGAACCCCCTTTTTTTTTTTATTACCACAAATTGTCTCCAGAAGCTCTTTGAGTCCCTGCACACCAGTGTGTGTGTCACCCCACGAAGGACATGAATTGTGAAGTGCTGGCATGGCTGGGTGTCCCTGCCACCTTTGTCACCTGCCAGGCGTGGCCTCATTGCCACGATGCCACCAGGAGCAGTTGGAGGTAATTTTTTATGGCATTTCCCAGTGATGTGACACGTCAGGGTCAGCACCTGCCCAGGGTGAGAGCAGGAGCAGGGCACAGTCTGAGGGACTCAACTGCTTCAGATGTGCTCAGCAGACAAAACCACGCAAAAATATCTGGGAGTCTCCAAGAATGCACAGCAGCTTTCCTCTCTTGCCCAGAGGTGTTAGGGAGTCCTCTCTTTCCCTGGTGTTAGGGAGTTATCCCAGTAAAGCAGAAGGAAGGAAAAATCACTCCTAGTTGGATCTCTGTGCTTGGATCTGCCATTCCAGGGGAAATTGAGTCTGTCACAGGGGAGGGCTGAGCATCAGAGCAACTTCTGCCTTCATCAGCTCCACAACCTCTGGGATTCTCCTGAACTCTTCTTCCCAGTGCCAGGAACCCTTTGGCATCCCATCCACAGCCTCTGGAATTCTCCTGGGCTCCACCTGTCAGTACCAGGAACCCTCCACAGCTTCACCTCCACAGCCCAAATGTGGGATTTATGGGTGGAATTTCCAAGGAATTCGCTCATGCAGGGTTGGAGCAGGTTGCACCCCAGAGCTGTATTTGCTGCCCAACAGAAGCACCTGAATTCCAGGATGTTTTTTCCCAAGGAAAACATGGCACTGGTGTATTTCCTTAGCAATTGCCTTTCCCTAGCCAAGAGCCAAAATTCCCCTTGGATTGGCCTCCCAGTTTTCCACACCCAGAGCCCACGGATCCTGCTGGACCTCCTGGCAACTCATACACAGAACATTTTCTCCCTGATTTTATCTGAGCTCTCCCAGACTGTTCCTGCCCATGAGGGGACAGATGTGGAAGCATGGAAAAGTTGCTTGGAAAGGACCATTGGTGCTTCCATTCCAGCTTCTCAGACTAAATACTCCCCTTTCCCAAATCCCAGATCATCCCTACACTATTTCCGATGAGCGGGTCAAGAGCTGAGGTGCTTCCACCCACTGGGACACTCACTCCCAGGTAAAGGTTTTCCTAAAATCTAAACTAAATTCCAAATCTGGGGGTATTAATTCACCACTGCTAGGTTTGGAACCATGGAATCATTAAGGCTGGAAAAGACCTTTAAGGACATCAAGTCCAATCATCAGCCATGGGTTTTATGTATTTTCAGTGACCACAATGCAATGTAAACCAGAAGTATTTTGTATTTCTCCCCAGGATTGCTGAAATGGGAACTGGAAAGAGAAATTCCTGGTCTCCCTCATTCATTTTGGGTAAAAAAAAATAGTGATTCCTAAGTCAGAACATGTCATTCAGACATTTCCACATAGTCCATCAGCACAGACTTAAGCTGTGGATTGTCACATCCGCAAGGTCTCATCCTCCCAACATGGCCCAATCCAGTGCCAAAATTATTCCTTTCCCTGGAGATCCCTTGGTGCTCCAAGATTTCTCTTGATGCTACNTAAAGTCTTGTTCCAGTTTGTTGGAATTGAAATTAGGCTCAATTCATTTTGAGCTGGGCTCAGTGAAAGAGTCCATTACAAAATTAGGAGCAAAAGGAAACATCAGAATTGCAATTCCAGCAAGAAAGAAGTTCTTGATGGAAAGGACAATACTGAGCTCCATTGTCACAGGCAGAGGATTGAAAACAGGATAGAGTTGTGTCCCTGCAGAACTGCAGAGGTGAGAGAAATTTCAGAAAGGGGGATTTTTGGAGCAAATTATTGTCATTGTTGGAAAAACAGCTTGAACAGGAATTTGATCTTCCACAAGGAATACGAAAAGCTTTGGAATGCCATCCAAACCCTCTCCACAAAGGGAGATTTCAGACAGTTCCTTTCTCTGGAGTTTTTGGGGTTTTTTTTACATTTCTTGCTGAGTAGAGAGGCAGAATTTGGATTTTTTAGGAAAAATCTGTGTATTTCATGAAAAAAAATCCAATCATACTTGGTACTGCTACAGCAACAGAGTGGTTGATAAAATGTTTCCATGGAATAAATCTGCCATTGTTCCATGGCTCAATTTTATTCATATGCCTGGAAAGAATTTTAAGAATTCCAGGTAATATTGAGGTAATGGCTACCAAAAACCCAGGTGTGGTGGCCCCTCCTGGCAGCATGGAGAGTTAATCATCCATTCCCAAATCATCCCCACCCAAACCACACCTGCCCAAATCAGCCCTTCCCAAACCCTCGCTATCTAAATATTCCCTTCCCAAACCTTCCTTTCCCAAATTATTTCTTCCCAGATCATCCCCACTCAAATCATCTCAACCCAAATCATCCCTTCCCAAATAATCCCATCTAAACTCAGCTCAACCCAAATCAATCATTCCTAAATCGTCCCCTCCCAAATCTTCCCTTCCAAAAAATCATCCCCACCCAAATCAGCCCTTCCCAAAGCAGACCCTCCCAAATCCTCCCTTCCCAAACAATCTCTTCCCAGATCATCCCCACCCAGATCATCCCCACCCAAAAGTTCCCTTCTGAAATCATCCCCACCCAAACCACACCTGCCCAAATCAGCCCTTCCTAAACCTTCCCCACACAGATTCATCCCTACTCAAATCATCCCCACCCAAACCTTCCTCACCCAAATCTTCCCTTGCCAAATCATCCCCACCCAAATCATTGCTTTCCCAAATCATTCCTGCTCAAACCATCCCTTCTCAAAAACTCCCTACCCAAATATTCCCTTCCCAAATCTTCCCTTTCCAAATCCTCCCCACCCAAAAGTTCTTCTCCAAACCTTCCTTTCCCAAATCCTCCTTCCCATAACATTTCTTCCCAGATTATCCCCACCCAAATGATCGCCTTGCAAATTATCCTTTCCCAGATCATCCCTCCCGTGCCGGTCTCCAGAGAGGCAGCAGAGCCTGTGCTGGTCCCTTCTCACAGCCCATGGCTGGGCAGTTTCCATGGGCATCATTTGCTCCTTTTTCCTGAGCTGCCCTTGGAGATGGGAGAAATTAGGATGTTTCACTCATGGAATCATGGGATGGGTTGTGTGGGAAGAGACCTTAAAGCTCATCTTGTTCCACCCCTGCCATGGCAGGGACACCTTTCACTATCCCAGGTCACTCCAAGCCCTGTGCAAAATGGCCTTGGACAGCTCCTTGAGCATTTCCATGTCTGTCCAAGCTGCCTTGCGTCTCCATGTGTGGCTGATCTCAGTTCTTCTGTAGAAAGAACTGAGATAACTGGCCTGGGAAACTTGGAGGAGAGAATCATAAACTATATTATTATCTTGTTTTGCACTTGGTATTTACAATAGCTTGTCCTTCGGAGTCCCTCACCAATCGTATGTGGAATGTTCTCTCTGACCTAGCCAGGCTGGTGATAAAACCTTGCTGGTTTTCGACACAGGGGCTTTTCTTAGAATGGGGTTCTTAGAATAAAGCTCTTGATAGAATAAAGGCTTGTTCTCTTGCCTTCTGGATCATGGAGTCTCATTCCATTCCTGGCATGACAGTGCTAAACAGGCTCATCATATAACAAGTGGCCGTTACCCCTTTACAACAAATAGAGCCAGTTACAACTAATGGTGACCCCAATACAACATACATGGACTACAGAGGGTGCTGGATAAGTGGATAAATTCCTTTGTTTGCCTCTGGAATGCAATCCCTGGCTGCAGCTGCAGCCCCTTTGCTTCTGTGCCTGTGGGAACCCAGCTGGAAACCCAATGCTCCTCATGCTCTTTCCCGATTTGGAGCCTTCTCAAAGAATAACTGGGAGAAAGGGTTCAAAATCTCTCCAAAAATTTCCCAAACCCTGAATTTTTTTAAATCAATACATGAGTTTCAGAAGAAATAATGAAAATAATTTAAAACTTCATCCTTCTAATTGTTTGAAAATTTTCTTATTTTTATATTATTAGTAATTGCTAATAAGTTTATTAGTAATTTTGCTTATTAGTATTTAGTAGGATTTGCAAAGCCCTTCTCAGGTGGAAAACTGCTTTTCCAGGGAAGTTTAAAAGCAGGAACAGTAATAACAAACCAGGAAAAAATGAACATTTTTAGAGCAGGAACTCTGCTCGTGGAGAAGCTCTCAATGAATTGACCCAATCCCAGATTTGTGAGGCTCGGATGTCAAAATCTTGGGATGTAAAGAGCCAGTCAGAAGGCCTGGAAGTGGATGGTACCCTCTGCCCTGAATTGCAATTTTTAACTGGGGATGAGCAGTGGGAAATGCAGGAGATTCCCTGGACTGACATCGTCTTCCAGGTCTCACCCTCTTCCATCCTTTTCCAGAGGAAAGTTTCCAGTTGTCTCCACCTCTCCTCCTTCCATGGAAATGCTGTTCACATTCCTTACAAATGTTGAACTTTTTTATTCCCTGTGCAGAGCAAGCCTTCCCAGGATGTTTGGCGCCATTTTATCCTCTTACCTCGGGAAGATTCCCTGCCTCAGAATCCAGTAATCACTGAAATCCCTTGTTTCACATATAAGTCACTCGGACATTCATCCAAATCTACAAACAGTGCAAGCAATGCCATGGCACCAGGAAGCTGTGCTGACTCCAGTGTGTTTGGAATCAGGGCCCAGTGTTGGTTTAAGCACTCAGCATCAGACTGTGGAGAGAGGAATGAGCCAGGGCAAACCCAAGGAAAACATCGGAACTGAGGGCTTCAACAGGGTGATGGACAGAGAACGCTCTGGGAAGCAGAGAACAGGGAAATGCAGGTCCTGCACC